>WAAE01012305.1:18101-71165 GCA_013400495.1 Nicator chloris | reverse complement strand
AGGGCTGAGAGTACTCCTTCAGGTTTTGTTGAAAAAAAAATGCATTGACAAGAAACAAATGATTTCCACAGTTCTGCTTTGCTTTTGCTCAGAAGCTTGCACCGCTACCTGAGCAGCCTCTATTGGAACACAATCCAAAGAAACAATTCACGAGATCCAGGGGGTGGGTTGTCATGTAAGTTTTCCCTCTGTAAGTCCTTAGTAACATTAAAAGAACTTCTCAAACGAAATACTCTAATAAGCCAGCTATAAGGAGCCACTGAACCTAAATGTCTGAAAGGACTCTCATCCAGGACTCCTCTGTCCAGGAAACTGCAAACATGGACACGTACAAAGTAAGCCAAACACATTTCCCTTTGTGGAGTGACTCTGCAGTTTCACATTCCACCAACAGAACTAATCAACATCCTTATCTGCTGTTAAGGATCAGCAGGAAACACGTCACAGAGCACATGAATATGCCACCCTCCTCAGTGTAAACCTAGGTTTATGCCATGACATCCAGGCCACAGGAATGCCACGGCTTCACTTGGCACCTGAAGTCATCTTATTTGCATGTTATATATACACAAGTTGTTGCAGCTTCTCCGTGTGAATGTTAGTAGCATAAATAAAGATAAGAATATAAAACTGAATCCTGAATACTTAATTGTTAATCACTACCTAATTCAAATATACCAGACACATTAAAGTTAAATGAAAAAGCAAGAAACGTATTGTCCCAAAGTACAGAACATAAAGTACATTATTAATGCACAGGAAACAATGCTGTGTATAAACAGTAAATTCACCTCCACACAATGTATTCTCACCCTCCTCAGAGTACTTGTATAGATATTTGAGCCCAAGTTCATTTTATACATGTGCTTACTCAGGTTAGACATTCTCTGGTTTAGGCACAAATGTTTTTTACTGTAAATTCTTCCTGGAACAGTGAAATACTACTAGACTTGGTCAACTTGTATAGGAGAGTGGAACAACAGTTAACAGATGCTCTATAGGCTCTAAATGCTAATGAAAAGCAAGTCATAAGCAGAGAATACAGGTGTAGGGACCCTGAATAAGTGTAGTTTATTGAATTTCAGAACGCAGTGGTTCCAGTAGTGGCTCAGCTACTGGAATTAACGAGTCTTGAAAAAAGTCAGAACAAGTCAGAACAGCACTTCCTCTTTATGTAAATCAACGTGAATTCACTGCTGTTAGGAAGGCAAGGATGGAAAGCAAGGAGGCTTTTTGTTTCTTTTGTTTGCTTGTGTGCAAAGATCACATTGCTTTTAAAATACTGCTTCCTGTTGAGAAATACCGGGAGTGTGCCTTTGCTGTTCATTGAGCTCCTGTGACCTCTTCTGCAGTCCCCACAAACACATCGCACATAGTCCTAGAGCTGAGCTAACCACAGTAGGTTTATTCTGAGAACAAAGATCTGCCTTTTATATAGATATGTGTGTGTGTGTGTATGTTTTTTTTAACCTCCTCCTTCAACCTAAACATACATATCTGCCAAAAGTTAAGAGACCTTTCTGGCAGCTCTTTCATGCTTTTTCCAGAGAATATTCACTACTTTAGCTACCTTTTTTTTACTACTCACTATAATCTGACCTTTGGGCAAGCAGCAACTTCAGTAACAAAAAGTCATAAAAGACTCAAGTCATAAGGGTATCACACAGCTTTTCTTCTTTATTGTTTTTTAGCAACTTTTTGGAAGGTTTTAAAGACTTGAGTTTTGAGCTACCCTAGCACACAGTTAGTTAGTGTGCATGCTCTTGTACATTTTAACCATGCAGGGTGCAATCCTAACTAAATGAAGTATCTGAACACAGAACCTTTAGACAGAGCTTAGGTGGGCTGGTTTGGTTAGGCAGATTATTGTTGCTATTGTTATTATTATGTAAAATGTTATCATACTAAAATATTGTTACTAATTTTATTATTATTTATTATGAAAGGCTTCTACAAAAACAATTTGAACAGACTGAATTCATATAAGGGCAACAAATACCCCCTTTGCCTCCTTCCTCCTTCCTCTTGCCCAAAAAAGACAAAGCTATTTCCAGTTTAAGATGTTACTATTTTGTTGTTCATACAGTACACGAAATAAGCTCACACTTTTCTGGACCATGAGTAACACACCCCTACCATAAGGTTTATTTGTTTCTACTTGCAAACATTCTCTTTGCATTTTCAAATTTACTATAGTGCCATTTCAGCCCAGTTTCTCCTTAGTGGAAAAAACTCCCAGCTGCATTCCCTTAACCATATTTCCTGTTGTACTGCTTATTGTCCCCTCCCCCACCAGAAAACCTTTCACTCAAGGACACATTAATCTTCAATGGAAAGAAAAACAGAATTACTGACAGAAGCCTGTCTTGGAACACAATATTATATCTTCGGTGACCTCACTTTTTTAACAAATGGAAACAGTTGTTTACATAAAGGTTAAATTCTTGTAATTCCATCATTCAAGTGACGGTGGACATCAGCTTTCTTGCACTTCAAGGATGGTAGAATTCCCATCACTCAGAAATTCTCCATGTAATAAAGCCAGGCTTTCTTTCTCCGCAGATTCCTGCAGACTGTTATTCAGACTATTCCATTCCCTTCCTCACAGACCTGACCACCCTTTGCTTCTCTCTGCAGGTTTGGGGGGAAATCTTGTCCTCAGGTAAGGTGGTTACATCTGTGTACAACTTACAGCTTGAAGGAGTTCCCATTGCCCTCCACGTCTAACCAGCACCAGCCTCCCTCAACCACTCTGCCTCCTCCCTTATCTTCCTGCATTCCTTCTCTTTCCTTCCACTGTCACTCAGATGTCCACAAAACCTCCATCTCAGATCTGTTTTATGGATGCTTATCTGTGCATATCACAGACAGCATTGCACTGAATTGGGCATATGAGCTAGATTCAGAGTGATAAGTGACAAATACAGCAAAAAGAAATGCCAAGGCCAGCCCTTTTAATAACACTGAACTTTCCAGGGCATGGACTAGTCGTATCCACAGCTGTAAACTGCCACATTTTCTAAACATGTACACTTTCGCTTGTAAATACTTCTAACCCAATAGCTATGGGCTGCCTGAACTTGACAGTGAATCCTCTGTAGGCTTTATTTCAGTGCTGAATTGAAGGGAAATCATTCCTCATCCCACTGCTAGATTCCCTGCTTGTCAATACATTCATACTGCATCAGCTTTTCTGATAGGATGCAAAGCTTTATACAGTGTGATTGATTTTCTCCTTGTAGCTCTGCGTGAGAGGTAGAGGCACAAAATACTCTGTCCTGGGGTAGTGCAGGAATGCTCCTGGCAGCAGAAACAGTCCCTAGAGCTGTGCAGAGCTCCTCAGGACCTTGTCTAATTCATATTTATGCCATGCAGAGCAACCCAGAAAGCAGGAGAGATGAGAAGAAAATCTCTGCATATCCAGCTTCTTGTCTGGCTGCAGGATCCAACCTGAGTGTTTGTATTCACACAAATACAGAAATACACTGCTGTGAAGAGAAAATCTCTTGTTCTGTTCTTCTAATTACTAAAAGAAAGGAGGGAGGAAAAGCTTTCTTTATGGTCTATACAGAAATTTTGCATTATAATGATTGATGCCTTTGCACCTGATCATATTTTGTGCTCACTTGCAAGACTGAGGGTAGAGACGAATTTGCCTCAGCATCTCTGCAAGGCAAGAGGGGAGAAGCAGCACTCAGAACTTTGAAAGCACAACAGCCAGCTCTGCTGCCAGTTAACAGTGGCAAGACACCATTCCATGGCATGCTGAAGGGGCATTCCCTTTGGATCTGATGCTAATCTGTAAGTCTTCCCATTGACTTGGTTTATATGATGAAGCTATTTCATGACCAAAGTCAGTTAAGTAGCTACTGGGGGAAACAAAAGAAACATAACAAAAGAAAAGGCAAACTTAGAATGAATCAAAGCTCATAGAAGCTAAGGTATAGGTTCACTGTTCACTCACAAGGCTTGTAATCAAATGTTTAAAAAGCAGACATCTGCTACTTTCATTAAGTATTTTGTGAGATCTATAGGATTAAGTAGCATTTAACCCACTCTAACTTCCTCTCTTACAAGTACAACCAGTGGTATTTCAACTCTGTGGTCTTAAAAACCAGCTAGAATTTACTTCCTTTTTGTCTAACCAATAATTAAAAGAAATAAAAAATCAATTGCAACTCCCTTATTCAACTATTGTCACAGCAGCTGCCAGCTATTGCAGTAGAGCACTCAGCAGGGCTGTGAATGCAGAAACTGCATTCTCCCATGCACAGTTCCCCATACAAGGTTGGGCATCTGCACTAATGAACCTGCAAGCAGGAGGCGATGTGTAAAAGTCACTGCTAGGGCGTATCTTCAGATCTGGTTTGCTGACACACTGAAATAGTGGCTACAGAAAGAAAGAATATCCCGAGAGGCTTAGGCTGCGATTTTTTCATCTTGAGAAACTGTATCAAAGCAATTTGCAGTGAAGGACACCTGCCAATTCAGTACATGGATATCCATTACAAAAGTAGCAAATAACGTTAGGTAAAAAAATCTCTTGGCTTCACCTCAAAAAAAAAATTAACTGCTCTGAATTATCTGAGACTGTTGGGCACAGAGGTCTACAGGAAGCCCTTCTCAAACAAACCTCACATATAGGACAAGACACCCTGGTACACAAAGGTTAAAACTCCATTCTGAGTTTGTGTACCATAGAGCTAAACTCTTGTTCCTAAATTTCATTCTTCATGCAGCCAGTGTTATTTGGGAAATGTGTGTTGCCTCCACTTTGCTGTGCATCAGCTGGAGGACATGAGGAATCCTGCTGATGGCAGACTCAAGAGTCTCCTCTGAAGTTAGTGTTTTCCTCACAAACACTTTTTCTCACCTCCTGTGGAGAACCAAGGGGAACCAGCCACACTGTATTACCACCTGTGGATTCTTGTCTGTCTAGAGAAATACCTGTGTCCTTAGTAAAGGGCAATTTTCCAGGTCCAGCTTGATCAGTGCAAAACATATCTTGGACTGCACTCCAGTTAAGTTCAATACACAAGATATAAACATACATGTCCCTTATTTAAGATGAGCCTTATCGTGGGTTTTAAGAAATAGATGATCTCACTGGAGGAGAACTCCTGTTAAATCAGGAGAAAAGTGGAGAAGGGGGCAGGAGATGGGGAAAACCAGTAATGTTTGGTTGTCATGCTAGCAATTAATCCTGGCCAGCTTTCTACTGTACCTTTCTAAATGCAGCAACACACGCTCACTGATTGACCTTACACTACATTCATATCTGTTCTAATTTGGCATTTTTCCATCCTTTGGCTCTTTCATATAAGCAAATTGTACCAAGACCTCCACACTTGTGTCTGAGGGATGTGATACACAACTTCACCAACAGCCCTTGGGAAGGTGAATCCTCTTCCTTGCTTTCCTTGTGAGCAGTAAGCACTTCTTAGGATTGACTCAACACAGAGACATCCTGAAAAAGGCTGAGAAGTGTGGCTTTCAAATGTTTCACTGCTGATCCTGTTATTAGCAAGGAAGCACTTCAGGGAAGTTACAGTTCCAAACATTAGTGGAGTTAGCAAGACACAGGGAAAACAAGATTATCTTGGGGCTTACAGGAATTGTGTCCACAATGCAGTTTACTTTCCAGAGCGCTTCAGAAAAATACTACTTTTGAGCTTGCTTCATTAAAATACTTTAAGCAAGTTTAACTCTGTGCAGCAAGATTTTTCAAGCAGTACCTGGCAGTAAGAATGGTTTCTGGCAGAGAAGAGCAGGCTGGTTCCTGCTCTCTGGAATGTGCTTATTGCCAGAGGGGAAGCAAGGCACATTTTCTGCATTCGAACAACATGAATCCTTTGTAGAGTGGCTTATGCAGCAGGTAATTAAAGAATACTTAAGATATGCCCAGAGACATTGAACATTTGCTTTTAGATCAAAAGCTGAACTTAGCAAGTACAATCCTGTTAATTACAACTTCTCAGTAATCAAACTGATTGTGCTCACCTGATCCACACCTCTGCATGTCTCAGTCACCATCTGCTTTATTATTAAGGTCTCTGTCAGCTACTGAAGTGTTTTTTCTGAATGTGGCACATAGCAAATGTCTTTCCAGAGTTATGCAAGAAAACTTTCAGGTTGGGAGCTGGGTCTCTGCCACTTGAGTGAATTAGCTGACAGATCCTCACATCCACAAGTTTAACAGTCAGAAGGGTCAAATCCATTAGAACTTACCTGACAACTCATCTGCTTCCACCCTTGGGATGGACATTGGGACAGTTTATTACCAGAACAGTAGCCAGAAAACACACTGGGCATTATAGGGAAAAGCCAAGAGGACTTTTTGATGAATTAGTGCTAACCAAAATGTAACAAGAAGGATTAGCAAACCCTGAAGTTACAAAATAGGAATTATCTCTCCCAGTTGCATAGAGAAACAATGCAAAATGGACCTAAAGTGGTTAAAAACACCAGCAACAATTGTGAAGAAATCTCACCTATCAAATGAAACAGTAACTCCAGTAACTTCCTCTCCACTTCAGGGAAGGGAAGCAAATGAAGCAGCCTAACACTGTTGCTTCCATGCGTTGAAGAGAACACAGCTCCCTTGGGTGTGAATATGTCAGGAAATTAAATCAGCTTCTCGATTCCCCTACCTATCTCCTAATTATAGCCCAGTGTATTTCAGAGGGAGCCAAGACTACAACTCAGACAATCATTTTACTTAATATATCACAGACTTTTTTACTAGATATTGATAGCAGTATGAACCCTCAGTTTAGTTTCTGTGGGAAGTCTTTTGACATGTATTTAAACATGTATTTTCAGTATGAAATGCAATTATCATCTAAAATCTATACAGCGGTTCCTACTACAGTCTAGTAGGACATAACTACATGAAAGCAGAAAAATGCACTTAAATATCTTTGAGTTCATTAAAATTAATTAAACCTCCATATGGATATTTTTATTCAGAATCTAAGTGAGTTTCATTTGATTAACTCTGTTTCACTCCTTTAAAGCAATCTACACACAATTAAGCCCCTTTGAGTCTGAGTAAATAAACAAATTAGTTTAGCATAATCCAATTAACCCAGCACATTCAAGTTAATTTTCCTGGAGAGCTCCCATGTAGAAAAATGTCAACATTTTTAAAATAACTTAATTCAGTTGAGTGGTATGCACACACCACGTCGTGCATATCATCTACGCCTCCCATAAGAAAAACAAAACTGCTGGGACTCTTACTAAAAACAGTGTCGTGCCTTTAATCCTTCTCACACTTACCTTTCTCACATTGTAGAAGTCTCGATGGGGATTACTCTTTAGTTCTTTAAATTCCGACATTTCATTTAACATCTCATGTAAGCTAAATTTAGATTCTAAAAAGTTAAGCCTCCGATGACAATATGTTTTTCTGTAAAAGAAAACACAAAAATGAACTGTAACTTAAAACTAGTTGTATTTCAAATTCAAAAAGAACATCAAGGTTTTCACAGCAAAAACAAAGCTGGGGCATTTTAAGAGGTCCAAGAAAAATCCATTCTTTTTATCCTACTGGTTAATAAATATGTAAGCCAATTTCAGACCAGTTATTAGTGAAATGTCAAACAGAACTCTAGACAACCATATTATGCCCTTCAATTTGTCCAAATATTCATCATTATACCTGTGCATAAACAGCAGTCCTTTTAGTAATAATGACCAAAGCATGAAACCTATAATCAAATGTGATGTCATTTGCAACTTCTCTAAAATGGACCTCCAACAGAACAATCTTCTCATATATAACAGAAACAACTTCTCATGCAGCTTTTCTCCTAATGAATTCTTTTTAAAATATCCTCCAAATTTATTTGCTTTTTCAGTTAAATGTGAGAAGCCAAGATAAGATCCAATATACTTTCATCTTTCATGACTTGAGAACACATATATTCTGTAGAAATACTTTTTCCCGAAATACTTTCTTGTGCCCTTTTTAGAAAATATGCTTTTTTGTTCCTGCTTGCCTACTCAGAGCTCCATCTTCACTTTCATCTTCTGTCATGTTTCTCCTTCTATTTTTAACCAATGACATGGTTTTTCTCTTCACCATCTGTCAATTCTTACCGACTCTACAATATTTTGGTAGCACTGTTACTGTAATAGCCTCCTTTTTCCTGCTTTATTGTTGCCTATCTCTCCTCAATAGGACACAAGTCCCATTATGGTTTTGTTAGTCTGCTTCAAACTCAGTCTCATAGAACCCCATACTGATCAAGATCTGTCTGCCCACTGCAGGAAGTTTGTTGGGTCATACTGTTATCCAAAATACCACAAGCCTGAGGAG
Organism: Nicator chloris; assembly: GCA_013400495.1. Taxonomy (NCBI): domain Eukaryota; kingdom Metazoa; phylum Chordata; class Aves; order Passeriformes; family Pycnonotidae; genus Nicator; species Nicator chloris. The sequence continues at coordinate 62,842 of WAAE01012305.1, read as the reverse complement.
TAGGGGTGAGATTTCATCAGTTTACCAACAGCAAAGATTAAATAACAGTGGCTCTTGATCTCTAAGCAGCCCCACACATGATGGGCATAAGTGACAGGGAAGCACTTGCTGCAAACAGGGAAACAATACCAAAAGAAGAGCTTATGCAACAGGATTATGGGAAAGACCTTTTTCTTTTGGGTTGTGCACATTTATCAGAGAGTGTGGATGAGCCTGCAAAAGCTTACTCAGAACTAGTGAAAGGAGCAGGTGACTGACCTACATTCACCAAGGTGCTGTGTTCTAACTTGTCCTACCACAGCCCTTCCTACTTAGGACTTCCTGTTACAACTGTGAAGTCTAAAGTTTAAGTGAAAACTGCAAAAGGGGCTTCAGCATGACTCTTGTTTCTAGTTTTCCCCCTCATCCTTTTATCCTCTCATCCATCTTGGAACATAAGGCACTGTAACTGGAACGCATTTGTCCATTGCTGTAACCAAAGCCTGCTAAAGCTGTCACTAATTTGGAGCTGATAAGGCTAGCAGAAGCACAGGAGTTGGCTCCTGAGAAAGGGCTTAGGGAAGAGGCCAGACTTGTTCTGCCACTGTTGCCGCACAAGGCAGACAGACTGACAGCTGTGAAACAGACACACAGGGGAAAGAATGCACCAGGTGGGGCTAACTGGACACAGTGTCAGTGATAATCTCTCCCAGGCAGGAGGACCAGCAATGCAGTGCTGGCACACAGGGCAAATAGCTCAGAAGAACAGTTCAGGCTCCTGCTTAGTTCCATCCTAGAGTGGATTCTTTTCCTTTCCTGGTGTTAAGGCCATGAGAGATGGTGCTGTTTCCAATTCTCAGCTAGGAAGTAAACTTAAAACTGGATGCGCATGCTTTCATCATGCACTCGGCAAGGACATTGCTTTGTCATGACTGTCACTGACTAGAGTTGTTGTATTTCTAGTTTTTAGAGACTTCACAGGAATTTGGTGGTTCTGGGAAATTTTGGACTTACTTTGATTGTGCATGCATGGGTCAGTTTTGCAGCATATGAGCAGTTAATTAACATCTGGAACAAATCAGACTGAATATTTATGTTGCTGAGCTGATCTGTATGCTCTGCATATGCAGGGTTTCTCTTCATGCAGACCAGAGCAGAATAGACTTGAAGGAATTTTGGACAACTGTTCAAGAACATCAGGTTCAGCATAGGCCAAAACAAAAATTTAAAAAAAAAAAAGTTCAGGTTACAGTTCCCATGCTTCAAGAAATTTGGGTCAGATTGACTTAAATGGAAACATTTGGCCAATTTGATTTTTTTCTGTCAACCCTTTTTTTGCCACGGTTGGTGCTAAGAAACCAAAGAAATGAAAGGTAGCCATAGGTGGCAGTGTACTTTTTCCTTTTTAAGATTTTCCATGATGCATTAAAGCTTAAGAAAGGCAAAACAAAACACTACTATAGAATGGGTATGCTGAGGAATTAAATGTCACAGAAATGAGAAGTACTAAGCCACGAGTAAGCAGCAGCCTGAAGAGGCAGAGAGTAACAAAAGAGGAACATACGTTGGGCCATCTGCAATTAGAGCAAGAATGTGGCTCAGGTCAAGGGTGTAGGTCTGCAGGTCAGGATATGGCAAACTCCGAGGTTCATTGAGCTCCATCATCTCTTTGTTATCATAAACAAAGGGAATGCCACCTTTCAGCTTGATAACATAATCCAAATTGTCTGGAGCATCATCAAGATTATAAGGATCTTCATTTTCTTCTGGGGGTGAATGGAAATCTGAAAACAAATTTGCATTACAGTTAGAAGAAATAACTTATACAACAGGCAAAATCATTACAAAAAGGACTTTCTGTTTCTGCAAAGCTTAATTTCTAACAGGTCTCAGTACTGTCATTAAAATCCCATTTGGATACTATAAAAGATCTGCTGTTACAACAAAGGTTTTTTCTGACAGGCTTTAGTTGCAGCCCCTCTCTAAATCCCTACCTTAATTCAAATGTTATATGTCACATGTTACTACAGTTCTCTGAACCAATGCATACAGATTTAATACCATTCTTTATATATGTGTTTTTGAATAAGTTTGAAAATGAGTTTGCAGAAGTATTTAAATTAGGGTGGTTGAAGTACAGTTGAGATTTTTGAACAGTGCAATAGTTGTTGACTTCATATCCATCTTCATTGTTTTCTTTTCACCTTCTGACTCACTGTAGCAATTTTGGAAGTTCATATTTATGCATTATTGGTTTTGTTGTGATTTTTTTGGAGTTTTTTGTGGAGTTTGTGGTGGTTGGTTTGTTTATGTGTGGTTTTGTGCGGTGATGGTTTTGTTTGGTGTTTTTTTAAGAAAATATTTTTTCTAACACTTATTTTTTTAATAGAAGCATACAAGCAAAAGATAGTACAACACAAGTCCAGTTTATCCCATAGCCTTCTGATCATAATCAAAAATCAAAGTGCCAGAAGCACAGTTGGTATTTGTTCAGTACAGTTTTATAAAGCCGTTTAAACGTTATAAAGTTTTTTCCTAAGAATCAAGTAATCACACACACTCCCAGGAGATTTGGCTTATGTGAACACTCAAATATTGTCACTTCTGTTATGAACAACCATCACTTCTTTTACAATATCTTACTAATGCAACCAGCACCAAGTGTCCTGACTTCATTTATGTCAGCTGAACTACATTCTTTGGCTCAGTCTTAGAGATTTCGTCTTTTACCTGTTCAGTTAAACCATGACAGAAAAGTAATTACCAGTCTTCTTATTCAACTAGACCACCTGAATGTATGTTATAAACTGATACCATCCTTACCTCTAATATTCATAACTATCTAGCTCAAACTTGTGCTAATTAAGACATTGTGTAATGAGATTTCATTTTTTTGTGTCATAAGTTTAAAATCCTAACTGTACGAAAGTTATTAACCTAATAATAGCTTGGAAATATCTCCCTGGCAGCTGTTCCAAAATATCTTCTCTGTCTTGAATATTCAGTATACTGTCCTCTTTACACTCCTCCTGGAAAACAAACACTTGAAAACATTTAGTCACCCTCCTTCAACCACTAAGCCAGAGGGTAATTCATTTTAAATGTCACTTCAAGACTGAAAATAAGTTGTCAGCAACATGGACACATCTACAGTGGCCCATCTGTACAGACTGAAGGTTGCTCCTCACACCCTAATCCAGAAATGAGCAGTGCAAACAGTTTAATGCACAAGCAAAACTTTCAAGACACAGCCCACCTAAGAGACAAAAATAATTTGTGACATGCATAGTGGGAGAATCTGTTCAACCTAACAAGCCTTGTTGAGAGATCGGTTTATTTACCCAGGCAGAATGCCCAACAAATATGACTCTAAGCTTCCAGTCTTGACCCGGCAAGTGTAGCCTGCCTGTGAAAATTCCTGACTCAGGGCTTGCTAACTGGCATGTCTGTATCATGCTTCAATTATGATGTAGATGAGCTCATCACCCCTTTTAGTTCTGTATGCCAAGGTAAGGAGCTATGACTTCACTTTAAACCACAGCCATACAGCTTTTTCCTGGGGGAGAACAAGTATGCTACTTAACATCCCATTTGCTTAGGAAATAAAGTAATCAATGAGAGTCTAGTCTTGGTTTTTAGGTTTTGACAGCTTTAAAGTTCCAAATTCGATACAGGATTTATAACTTAGGCCCATCAGTGATTCTCCACTCAATAACAGAATAAATTACAAAGTCAGAAGAGATCACAAAAATGCAATTTCCCTTTACTACAGCAGTTCATGGGTTTAATTCTGTATTTTAAAACAATGTTTACATTTTTTAGAATGTAATTGAATGTTTTTAAAAGGGTATTCACCTGGGTACACCTCATCTTCAACCTTCCATTTCTGATCCCGCATGCTGCACAGGTACTGAGATGTTGTTCTCGGGAAGCGATGGTAGGCAAGGCGTGAGTACTTCTCTCGGATGAGAAGAGCTTTCACCAGGCTCTTGGCAGCTTGTTCATAGTCATCAACTGTAACCTGAAAGGAAAACCTGGATAAATTCTGGAAAAAATAGCAGTTCTAGCAACAAACCAAATCCATACCAGTAAGGAGACTGAATTTCCAGAAATGGATGTGTACAAGGCTTGACAATAAGGATCTTGCCGAAGGAGTCAGGAAGCCAGTGACAGAAGCAGAATACAGATACAATATACAAAACACACACAAATGTTTTCGTCCTACCATATATTACGTATTTATTGAACATCTGATTATGTTATCCAATTTATTATTAAAAAGGGTATAAAACAACCTGACCTTGACTTCTGTTTAACAAACCACTGTATTCACAAAGCAATTTAGAGTTTGTTGCAGAGAACCATCATATTGGCATTTTACACTTCATGTACATATATGGGACCTTTCTTACACCCTCTAGATACAGAAAGTGGGAAAACAATAGTTTCTTACCCCTGCACAGTAGTCCCCACTAATTGAAACCCTCTGGAATTCTGGTACATCATATGGCACTTGGACTGGCACAAAAGCACTTGGAAGAACTGGTGTTGCAGGAGACAGGACAGGATTGGCTGGTGGTGCTTTCCATTCCTGAGGTGGAATTTGTAATGACAAAGACTGGGATCTAATCATCTTGAAACTTTTCTTCCTACGAATTCATAGTATAAAACATAAAATAAGCCCTGGTATAAACCACTAAATACTCTAGAAAACTGATTACAGCAAAGAAATCATCCCCTAGGAAATTTTACAAATTAAATCTCTCATATCACAGAAAAAATGCTGGTCAGAAAGTACTTGTGCTTTTAGCTTTTCTGTATTGACATTTCACATGATTTACATTACACACAACTGCACTTACCCTCTACATGAGTCCAATGTGCCATAATTTATTTACAATCACTCCAAGATGCCCTAAAGTTTTTGTTTTGCTTCTGATAATTTTAGCTTCAGCAAGTCACTGTGCAGAAGGAAAACGTGATCACTGTGCTCACTTTAGTAAGTGTTCTTACAGACTGATTCTTAAGTCGATTCTTACAGACTGACAGCATCAGAATTTGTGAAGAATCAGACAGAAACAAGTCAGTGTTACATATGGAAATTGTTTCAAGTTATCATGCTGTTACACACACTTCTCATGCTTCTCAAAACTTGCAAGACCTAAAACTCATCTAGTTGTCAGACAAAACTAGGCAACAAAATTTCACATACAGTCATTCAGTTCAACGTGTAAGGAAAAGGATGAGCACCTAGTGATTCCTTATGCAGTGTTTGATAAGCAGAAGGCTGGTGTTGGTTATCAGAGTGATATCACAGCATGGCTTTGATACACAAGTCTATTCCTCCCTTCAGGTGGAACTCACATATATTTAAAAATGTTGCCTTTTCTCATCAAAGCTGTGATAGATGTGCACCTCAGATAAACCAGCTAAAAAAGAACACTGTGTTTTCCAGTGAAGTAATTGTAACACCTCAAGTGGAGCTTTGAAGTATCTCTGAAGATAGAATTCATTTTCCTTACTCAGTTTAAATGCCCTTAAATGTATTTTAAATATTCATATAATATATAAAAACTATGTTATAAACTACCTATGATATCAATTTCTTTTGCACTGTGGAAATAATCCCTACTTTTGTAAGTTAGATACCAAAAACTTAAAATGTTAGGAAGAATCACTAACAAAGAAAAACGAACACTGGAACATTTTCTGACAGCTACATATTACTTCTGTGGTATTCTTAAGAATAAGAACATGCAGTGCTGGTACAATTAACACCCAGATTTCATCCTCTAATGTACTTGTAGCCACCTTGGAAATCAGCATCAGTTTTCAAAGGCAGTGTTTGATCAACTGCAACTGGAAACAGCACAAGCTATACTTGTGTCACTGTCCCTGATGCCCACTTCAGTCCTGCAGGGCAGGGATGAACACTTGTTCTGTTCCCACATGTAAACAAAATACCTAAAAGACCCCTTCCTGCAGTTAACCCTGTATAAAACCTGAGTTTGTTTCTGTGAGACAAATTTTCCAAATTAAAAGTGAAACACACAAGTTCAGGAGGAAATATATACGAAACATTTGTTTGACTGGCAACAGCTGGTTTTCCCGTCTGTGCCTGTTTATGTCTATGGACATGCCAACTGGGAAACTCACTTGCACAGTTTCAAGCCCAAAGTCTCAGCTTGTCAGTGAGTCATACCTTAATTTAACTAAACTAACTCTTCTCCCTTCTGTTCCAGAAACATGATTCCAAGTGTCACCCTACTGCCTGTCTGCAGCTGACCAGGTACATGTGTTTAGCTATCACTTTCAAAGGCTTTCTTGTCTGCCTGCTTTTTGAAGAGTCTGTACACGTCCAACGCATTTGGTGTCAGGCTGCTGCTGAGCTCATGTGACTCCAGAAACAGCCCAGCAGTCCTGTGAAGGCAAGACACTGGAACAGACTGACATCAGGGGAAGGCTACCCCTCTTACAGGGAAAAAAAAAAAAAAAAAAAAATAAATCACAAACCAAAGCAAGTTTGCCTTCATTACAGCCGCAGGTAAACTAAAGGTAGAATGCAATTTATTTATTTTTAATGTGCACTTCGATGGCTGACAGTGGTTAGATTCTATCTCTGTGAGTAAAGGAAACCTACAAATAACCTCATTATGCAAATACCACTTGTCACCTTACCCCTTGATTTTAAATATAAATTCTTTGCTTTCATCTATTTTTGCAGAGACTAAAAGAAGTATCATGCCACTGTCATTTTCTCTGTGGTAAAATTTTCTGTTTGTCTCAATGAAACTAGAAAAAGAGATGTGAGTGTTTCTTTTTCTGACTCTTCTTACATTCAGGAGTCTTGGGGTTATGTTCATTTCTACCAAGCTATGCTGTTTATTAAATTTGCCTAAGCAGTATCTGTGCTATTGCTGGGAACACAGCTGAGACAAACTGACCAATCCAAGCTCCCTGGGGCCCATCCCCATACCTCCTGCACAGCACAGAAGGACACCACAGGGGTGGCCCTGGTACCTGCTGCTGACCTTTCTCCTGAAGTAGTAAGAAGCAGAATGCTGTTTGCCAGATATTTCAATACTAACTCAAACTCCTTTCAAAAACTGCATTCCACTAAGAAAGCAACTACAGAACAAACCTTTTAGCTGTTTCCACAGACTGCTGTTCTGCCAGCTCTTTCTGCAGCTCTCTCTCCTTGGCCTCCTTCTGCCCAATAGGGCAGTCCTCAGGCACAGTGAAGAGTGACAATGCATCTTTGCTGTCTTCTTCTCGCAGAACTTTGGCAAACACCTTCTCTGCCAGGAGCCGCACGTGCTCATCCACCTCCGAAATGTTCAGCTTGGGAAACTGCCGGGGCATCTCACCTGATGAGGAGCACAGTTGATAAAGTTAGAGCTACAGGACAAGCTATGATGTGCGAGAGATTGGGGTTTTTTCTATGGTATGCCTATCAAAATTCAGAGCTTGGAGCAAAATCAGAAGCAGAACAGCTCTGCAGAATTTAAACTAGCATGCTGTACACATGAACCACAGAGCAGCTCTATTTTCGGAGCCATGCTAATTTGTGCACCAGGAACCTCTTGGTATACTCACAAAAATTCCTAATACATTTATGTAGAGATTTACCAGGAGATTCCACTTACTTGCACAGTCAGACAGACTATTATTTGTGATACAATGATACTCAGCTGTGTGTCCTTGCACTGAACCTGGAAATCACATTCACTGAGTTGCTTGCCTTCTTCCTTACTCAGTGACTTCAAACCAACAGGCAAGCTAGAAAAGAAGGTTGTATATTTCCACCTCACCCCATCCCTTACCCAGATCAGAAAGTCACGGAACTGCTGGGAAGTGAAACAGTTGCACAACAGGAGAAAAGATAGTATAGTTAAGTCAGTGACTCTTTTTTTCCATTTGTAGTAGTTCATATAGCATTTCTGAATGCATGTGGGAAGTAGATAGGTCATGGACTTCCATTTCTACTTGGCATGTAAATATTACTTTTCAAAAAGAATATGTTTTATATTTTTAAGTAGCTAGCCTTTCATCACAAAATATTTCCATTTTGTTCCAGCATCACTACTAAAATGCCATCTTTTTTGTTTCTTCTGTAGTTTCCTGGCTTTACCTTTATTCCATTTTTATACAATCCAGAATGTGCATTTTAGCATAACTGGAAGCATTCGAGAGGGAAAAAACACAGTGCTGATAAGCTACTGACCAGCATTATTTGTTGTGTACTATAAAGCTTTCTGAATGCTTTCAGTATGCGGGAGTTTATAACAAATAAGATTAAATTCTTATTACATAAGTTAAAAATAGCTGCAAACATGTCACAGCAAATGGATCCAAGCACTGCCAGAATGTGAAGTCTGGGTCCAAAACTGGCATTTTAGAATCCTTTTTCGTCTGAAAAATGTAAACGTATTTTGTGAGACAGTATTCATTTAAATAACAACATACCCTGGCAGTCAGCATGGAGCACGGCAGTTTTTTATCTCTCCAGGCACAACTTATCAGGGCCCCCATTACAATTTTTTCTGTAGGCAAGCTGCAGGCTTCAGGTGTTGATATGTGGTCCTTCTTATATGTGATCCTGTTGTTTTCAGCCTAAAAGACTCTAATTAATGTCCACCTGTTTTCACAGTTGCCTTAAGAACATTTTTTTTATTCTAAAAGCAAATATAGTATGAAAAGGTGAGAAGAGTTAAATTGGACCATAAGGTGGCAATTTAGCATTCCGCTACATTACTCTGCATTCTCATTGTATAAGAATCCATTCAACATTCCAGTAGAAGAGCATCTCTGTTTTTAAAGAGCTGTGGATCTGACTATGCTGTTTTCTGCCTGGAGAGTATTTGTTTTGCAATTATTCCTAAGTCTTCATAAAATAAAGTATAACTACATAAGAAATTTAAAAACACACACAAGTTTCGTTGGATTTTTCAGTGACAATGCACTACTATGACTTAATAACACCCAAATTTAGTTTGGTTTCTCAATTTCAACCCCCAAGGAAGTCATGAGAGTCTGTCCCCTGACCTCAATTAACACAGTTGTCAGCAGCAGAGCCTGCCACACATGTAGCTGCCAGCAGCAAAGACCTTTTGGGCCACTTCAGCCAGGCAAAAACTCCTTTTATACTTACTCAACTACAGTAAGAGTGCTAACAATACTAGTACAATGTGAAATAATAATGTTTTTTCTGCTGAGCAGAAACTGCCGAGCCTTTTCCTAGTTCAAATGAACTTTTTCCTACAGAATTGTCATCAGAAACAGACATGCAATAAGAAACATGCTGCATGAGAAATCATGCTGTATTTTAAATCCTTACAATAAGATAGTGAAGAGACAGAAAGTATAGATGTAAGAACAATACTTTACTGACATTAAAGGGTTTTTTTCTTTCTTACAGAACCCAAGCTCACATTCTCCACTCAAGCATGAGATGTTAAGGCACGGAACAGTTTGAAATGCACCTTCACCCACATCACTGCAAGCTCACGGCACCAAAATGAGCCTAATAAACCTAGAACAGTCATGAAGCACCTCACACAATACTCGTGTGTGCTGTGCCATCCTGAATTGGAAAAGGCTCTTGTATCCCCAGTATCCTTTTATTGAACTGCTGTCCTTTGCCCGAAGTGAGCAACAACTAGACATTTTAACGGGATGGGGAAGGGTATGAATGCCACCCAGTGAATGCTCTTTTCCTAAATATCTCGATCTAGTAGAAAGGTTGGTTGCTTTGTCTGCACCTTTGCAGAAGAAAAGAAAGCTATTTCTCCTGAAACGTGCTGCGCTAAGAAAAAAAAAATAGATAGGATGATTACTGAAAAAGCAATTATCGATCAGGCATTTAACGGTCTTGAATCTATACCAAGCACATGCCGTGAAAGCCAGAGCCGCCTTCGAGTCCCGCGGATGCCCAGCGGGCAGCGCCGCATCCCCGTGCCGCGAGCAGGTGGGGCCGGGCCCGCGGGCGCTGCCGCCCGAGGAGCCCCGCACGGCTCCGGCCCAAGGTCACCACCAGCGCCTCCGGCCAGCCCGCCGCAGCACTTACCGAGCGCCCCGGGGAGAGCCATGCTAGGGCAGGGGCGGCCCGTCGCCGGCCTGAGAGACGCTGCCCGGAGCCGCCGGCTGAGGAGGAGGCGGCGGGGGGGAGGAGCCGCTCCCACCAGCTGCCGCATCCAGGCGCCGGTCGCCCGCTACCGCAGTACTGCGCCGCCCCTGCCCGGCCCTTTATGGCCGGCGGGCGGAGGAGCCCGCTCGCCGCGCCCTGGCCCCGCCGGGCTGGCCGGCTGCGCCCAGGGCGGCTGCATCGCGGCCGGGGGGCTGTGCTGGCCTGTCCCGTCCCGGTCGGGCCCCGTCCCGGCGCGGGGGGCGAGCTGGGGGCGGGGCGCCCTGTCTGTACCTCTGTCAGGATCGGCGCGGTCGTTTCGGGGCCGCGGCGCTGCGGGTGCCGGCTGCACCTGTGGCGGGGCACGGGCGGCGCCTCCCCCGGGGCAGCGGCCTTAGCGGCAGCCGGAACACCGCGGAAAGTGTGACCCCTTCCTCTTCGGTGGCTTGAAGGCAGAAGTCGCGGTGTCACATGGCCCCCGGCCGGCGAGGCAGGCAGGGAGGGAGGGAGGGAAGGAGGGGAAGGGAGCCCAGCCCCACCTGGATTCCGCCTCAGCGGTGCCGCCTTCCCGAGCGCCTGGTTCAAAACTCCTCGAAAAGTGCGTTAACGTAGAAAACTTGGATTCGAGACTAGAAAGTCGTGAGGCCAGTGAAGAATGACAGCCGGTAAGTGTGCTGGCGATGTGTCCCTATCAGAAGTGTTTTCAACAGCGCCTGCCGTTCACTGTAGCAACCCGGTCCAGGTGCTCGTCTGTATTTAAAATAAACAAACAAAACCGCAAGAAATTTTCCGAGTAAATAGGCCAAAGTAAATAACTGAAGCTCAAACCCAGCGTGACTCAGCAGTGTAATAAATTAGAAGCTTGACTCAGCCAATATATCAAGCAGCAATTCCATTTATTAATTCATTAATTCGGATAGTAAAATGTGAGCAAACAGCACTGGGTACAGTGGTGGGGTTTTCCCTCCAGCTGCACGATCGACTGCTAGTCTTGGCTGGTATTTATACATGTTAATACACGTTTTTCAGCATTTTCTATTTTGGTGGTTTCCTCCTAGTTTCTATTTTTCTTCTTTTCAATTTCTATACCCTATTGTGATCAATTCCTATTTGACGTCAGATTAAGGTCGTAAATCTATGAAGGTGATCAGCAAGGTTGAAGGCCAAATTTCCTTCTTCAGATCGTAAATTAATTGTGCGATATTCATCTTCCTTTTCTCAGGGTCATGATTCTCAATAACCTGGGTTTCGGTAGGAAGTTAGGATGAGCTTACTTCCTTTTTTTGTTTAGGTGATTACAAATCTTCATGTACATTCTAAAGCTATAGTTCTAAACTTCTTATTGCAAAGCAGCTTAAAGCTTATAATAATTACTTGCAAGCAATTATAATTTTATTGTTAGAGCAAATAATAATACTTCCATATTCTTCTATCCTACTTGTTAAAAAGCCTATAAACTCATACTAAGTAAAAACCTTAAAACTCATATTGTGAAAACTTTAAAGTTCACAGTATTCACTTATGAGCAAGCAAAACATTTGTTCAGAAGCCTTATTCCATGTTTCTTTCCCTGGTTATTCATTAAAACTTATCTTTATAACTGTCCCATGGCCGTGTTCCACACATTTCACAAACGCAATTACATAGGTCACCTTCATTTACCTGACACAAAACACTATTCCACATTTCACAGCAGGAAGGAGGATATTAACATGTAAAATAATTTGACCTTATTTTAAGGGATCATGGGGCCCTGAAGCTGAAAGTTCTAGGGACTTTTTTTTTTTGTGATTTTGGGTTACAATACTTGGAGACTAATCTGAAGACATTTAGATATAAAAATATCTTTAGGATGCAGGAAAGCCCTGGGAATTCGGTGAGTGAAGGCAGTTGGTGTAAAAAGTCGAGCAGAGTTAAAGGTAGATGTCCCAAAACATGAGAGATCAGGTAGTTCTGTGTCCCCCACAGTTTGGTAGGCATAGAAACAATCCATGTGTAAACCTCAGGGGATTACAGCTTTGGAAACTCCTTTACTTCACACAGCTAGTGAAGAAATGAAGTGAAAAAAAGGAGTTTTCCATCCCAAGACCAAGTTGCAAAGAAGAGAGGATATTTTGACTCTTAGACAACTGTCAGCACATTCATCCTCATGTGGTCATAAAAAGGCTAGGAATTATGGCCACAGCTGTTGTATGAGACATGTAATAATCCAAAGCATTCAAAAATGAGTCAGCTATAAAAAAAATAAAAACAGTATTAATACCACAAAAATAGGCATTGTTTCTCAGCCTGAAAAAAGTACTTACGCTGTGTGTACGTGTTTTTCCCACAGTAACTCTGAATGTCTTCATCAGCTGCTGCTGGCAACACCCTGACAAAATATCTGCCACCCAGAAAACCACACACTGTAAGTGTCTGTACCTCTGACTCACAGCTGCCCTGCCCATTTGATATGTGAGTAAAGCATACCTGTTGCTGCTGGCCATTCAATACACCCCTCGATTCCTGATCTGTTAGCACTGCTTCCTTGCTTTCTCCCAGCCACCTGCCGGAACTTGCTCAAATTTGCTTGCTATCATGGCAGTTTGTCTGGAAGTTTAAGCTTGGTGTCCATCAAATCATAATTGTGCCCTGCCTGCTGGATTCAGGTATCCCATAACCTTTTGTTTTTTTCTCCTCAGCTTGGCACATCAGTCTTGCTTCTGCACTTGATTTAATCTCTTCTGTGGGATGCAACAGCTTGGCAGAGTTTCCCCCCGTGCTGATTTTGTGCCAACCACAGTGAAAAAGTAACGGTTTTGAAGATAATTGTGTTTCTCAGCTTTCTTACACACAAACGGGCCGCTCTGTATGCCCCGGGTGAAGAGAGAAAGTTGCAGTGTGAGCCACGTATTAGCAAAGCCAGAGAATTCACACAGAAAGGAGACCCTAAAAATGCATTAGCAAAGAAAAGGTTTCTATGAGCACTGAAGTACAAATCCCTAAATGTATAGGAGATAGGGCACTTGTTGACGGTGACAATGAGTACTTAAATGAGCTCTCCTTTTGTAACAAATTGGAAAACTTCAAAAGCAAACTGAGATCATAGCTGAGTAAATGCATCTACAGTAATTGAAGCATTAAGAAAATACTATTGCAAGATCTGTAATAAGAGCAGGGTGGATTGTAAGGGTAGGATAATGGTAATAAATTAACAAGAAAATACTTCAAGTCCTCTCACATTTTGCAGAAGCAATTACTACGGCCAGTTATCTAAGAGCATACATCTGATTGGTGGGTCTAGTTTCCTGTCCTATCTCTGCTCTCCTAATGAAAAATTCACATGCATCCTTGGAGAATGGCAGTAACACTGAGCTAACAGCAAAATAGCGTATTTTCAACACAGATGTTGTTGTACTCTTCTATTGGCACCTACAAAACATAAACCACTAAACCTCAGAACACCTCAGTGATGCCAGTCAGCACCTTGTCTGCCCTGTGAGGAGCCTGTCTGTGAGCCCTGTTTGTAGGTAGGTTGTACTTTTACACACCACATGCTGAAAGTAGTGCAAGTGTCTCCAGAGTTATTTTAAATGTTGGGATTCCCATTGTAAAATGTCACTACTTTCTGAAGCTGCCCAGGTGTTAGTTCACTTCTGTTGTGCAGCAAGCACTGGTTCTCTCAGGTAAATTTTGCACTTTGTAAAAATGTATTTATTTAAGTCTTTTTAATCTTGCTATACAAGAAAAAGTTATCCACTTCTTTTACCAAGGAACAACTGATCACAATTATTTTTAAGTGAATTTTTATTATGTCTTCAACTTGCTTTTAGTTGTACTTTAGGGACTACTCTTTTGGTGACAGTAATACACTCATGATTATTTCAGTGCACATGCTATTTTCTCTTTTGCAGTCTGTCTATTTTGACAAGAGGAAATGCAGTAAAAGCTTTAAATGTAAACATTCACAGAGGAATGGAACAAAATAATAAACCTCTAAATATACATCTGTATTATTAAGAATTATTTTTAGAAACAGACAAATCTTGTCTGGGAGATGATTACTGCTGGAATTCATATTCATCAAAATGGTCTCTCATTTTCACTTGTAATTGTTTCAGCTGTTGTAAGGGACTGCTTTCATTTGAGCAGTGACTTAAAAGCTATTGGAGTTTGAATTCATTTTGTAAATAGATTCATACAACTGCCTGTGGTATTGATAACAACAAAATATCTAATGGATCAAATGAAATATTTCTATAATGTAACCATTAGTGACTCCCAAGCGATATTAGACCTAGTACTTGCTTTTTTGACCTTCAATCAGTTCAGTTAATGATATGCTTGGCATACATGCATTTACTTATTGAAGACTTACTGATATTCCAACAGAAAAAAAAACCCTCACATCTAAATGAAGTTATCTCCAAAAGCCTGAGAGGAGGTTTGTGCCAAATGTGAAATGCTGTTGAATCGTGTTGTCAAATACTCCTTACTGTAAAGGAAGAATGATTCCTTTTTTAAACAAAATAATGTAGAAAATTGTAATTATTCAAAAAGGGAGAAAATTGCTCCACTGAATGATTGAATGATACAAAGCCAATCATATTTGTCCGTTTATAAAGTCAACAAATCAAAAAGCATCATATTTCTTATCCACTGCTTTTCAAAAAGCCTGCAGAAATTAATTGGGCATGTGAGTATTCAGTCCTGTAATTGAATTAGAGCAGCTAAGAACTCTTGGTACAGATCATTTGGTCTTTCTCAGTATTGAGTTAAGGAGGAATTTGTAAATCTAGGAGTTTGGCTCCTACTCTAAATAAAAGCAACAAATTTCCTATGTTTTGGAGATTGTTCAAGGCCACTCCAGAAAGTGGGATGTGAGATGAGAACTAAGAAGAGAAACTTTGATTAGGCCAAGCTTTTCCATAAACTCCAGCTTGAGTAGTTGGAATATGTACGTACAAGTTACTGCTAGGCTTATATAAAATGCAAAATGTTTTTTAAGTGGTTTGTACTGACATTAGAACTGAGAGTTCTAGGTGTGGAATCCAGTTCCTCGGGAGTTTTCAGCCAAGTGACGTTCTCCCTTCTGAAAGGATACCTGTGGGTATTATTGTCCTGTAGTATACTATTATGAGATAAAATTTGTTAAATGTATGCAGTTTGTTAAAAACCAGAAACGGAAGTGAGAACTGTAGAAATTACAAAAGGATGTGACTGTTCAGCCACTGCTTTAAAAATAAACTGGAAAAATACCTGTACAGTCCTAATAATTGGAGTCTGAAGCAACATAAAAGAAGTTTTCCCTGAGTTTATAAATAGAATATACTGTAATGCTTGTTGCACAAGAAAGGTTTACAAGCAAGATGGGACTTTTTGGTGTGTTTGGAATTGTAAGTCATCATGTGGGTATTTGGAAAGATTTCTTTCCAGCCACTTGGCAAATTCTTTGCTGGCATCTGCTAACTGCCTTTGGTACAACAGCCATGTAAAATGCTGGTTTAAAACCAGTTTGTCTCAAACCTGCTTAGCTTGGACTTTGCAAGTAGCTACCCTAGATGGAAGACTGCCTTTCTCTGACTTCATACATAATTTATCTGAAATTCTGGAACTGTTCAATGAAGGAGATATCTGAGTGCATCAGACAAACCTGTATGTGTAGCTGAGTGACCCTAAATCTGATTTATAAAACAGAATTTTCTGAATTCTGAACCAGAATTTAAACAGAATTTACATTTCAAATCTAGTACGTGCAATGTGGTGGAAATCGTTTTTAAGCACAACTCTGATGTACAATGCCCTTCTACTCAACTTTGTTTTAAGAGGAATTTTATTTGCTCGGAATGCACATAAAATATTCAGCAAGCAACAGTGTAATAAATTAGACACTGCCAGTGCTTGATAAATAATAAAAGAGTGTAATTACAGGTCGCAGAGGAGAACTCTGTGGTCTGTTTTGGAGACCCCTAAAATAAAAATATTCTAAATTAGGTGATTTCTGCAAAAATCAGTACTGAAGTCTAACCTGTATGTTTAGAATTAGTTTACATATTATGTTTGTAGGGAAATGCAAATAGTTAAGTGCTACTCAGTTCTGTATTTTTATTATTATTGGCCATTAAGTTTTCTGTAATCATTTGTGATAAGGGTTTGCATCTGGGCTCTTTGGCCCTCATATCGGAAGTTTCCTCCCCAAATGACAGGTATCTTCGGGATGCAGATGGAGCACATAACTGCCCAGGAACTGGGAAATGCAAGATATGGTTTAGACATGACTTGACACAAAGGTCATCCTTAAATAAACCCTGGGCTAGGTGTTTTCGAACTTTTATCCTTAGATAAACTCGAGCCTAGGTGTTGCTGGATTGCAGCTTTCCCCGTCCCCAAATTATCCCTCATCTTCTCTTTGTTTTACAAATGTATTTTCCAAGTCTCTCCTTTCAAAAGTGTTAGTGAACCTCTGCAACCTCGAACCCAGGAGTTCATCTGTACATGGGGATTCCTAGTGACCATTTACAGCCCAAATAAACCTTCTCTGTGTTCCTTGCCTAGCGCTAAGCAGGTAGAGTTGGCAAGAAATCCAACAGACAATTTTCTTATTCTGCTGTAGAAACTTAAACTTTCAGTGGGAGTGGGAATTGTTTTATTATTTTTATTCAATCTGCCTGTGTAAAATCGCTGTGGCCAGGCCTGTATTATATTTATGTTTTCACTGTTTGGATGGTCAGATGTTGCTGCTCATGGAGGTGGTGGAATTACCATCCCTGGAGGTGTTCAAGGTGTGTCTGGATCTGGATCTGGGTGATGTGGGTTTATGGCTTAGGGGCTACAGGGGCAGTGCTGGCTTGATGGGGGACTGGATAATCCTGAAGGTCTCTTCCAAACCTGATGCTTCCATGATTCTACATGAAAAACTACTTCTAAACCTCCTGTCTTCTTTCCATAAGGCCCACCTAAACTATCAGCTATGGGAATCTGCAGTCTGTGACATTTCCCATCTTTTTTATTTCTTTTCCTTTAGGCAGAAACAGCGCGTTTCCTTTGTGGCGGGGTGGGCAGTGCTGGGCGCTCCGCTCCGGTCCTCTCCTGTCCGCTCCGCTGCCACTCTCCCCGCTTCGGGGCCGGGGCCAGGATTATGTAAAGAGCCGAGTTACGCAAGGAATGCAGATTTCCCCTTACGTAATCGCCCGCCCTGTCGGAGCCTTCCCTGTTCGTGCCGGCGCTGCCTATACATTAACGGAGGGGAAAGCCGTGCCGGCGGTGCAGGGGCATCTCGCTCTCTGGGTCCACACTGAGCTGTTTGCTGCGGTGGCTCTTTCCACTCGGCTTTCCTGAAAGTCTCGCCTCTTCCTTAACCTGCAGGACGTTTCCTTCCATTAAAATAAACAGCACGCATACCTAAGTCGTATTTGTATTGTGTATTTCCTAGACCCTTTTTCTAGGTCTAGGAAAGACTATTAATTCCTAGTTTTTGCATGGAGTGTGGATAGAGGGAAGTTACGAAGTTCTGTGTACCTCGAGCTCTATTTTTCAGCTGCTGCCACCTGATTGAAGGACCTGATGCCAATGCCTGTGTCCAAAGACAGATTTCCAACTCACTTCAGTGCCAGCAGGGCTAGAAAAGAGTCCCATAGCTCAGAAGTCTGTCTTTAGCAGATACTAGGGAAAATTGCAGAGATGGTGGGGCCTGTTGCTGTTTGCTTGTCCCCTCGTGCAGGCAGAGCATCATCAGGTGCTGTACACATGGGATGCTTTCATGGAGCAGTAGATGCTGTCAGGCCTTCTGTGCTTGATGCCTTACTCAATTCCCTCTATACTATTCTGATCCTGTAACTTTACATGCCTTTCCTTTCAGGTTTAGTGACCCGGATAAGTTGGTGTGGGTGGTTTGTTCAGGGTTTTTTTTATTGGTTGGTTTTATGTTGGTTTCAGGGCTTTTCCCCCTTTTCCTTGGCCTTGTTTCTCCACGGAAAGGCCTTGAATTCCATGGACACCTTGAAGGATTGGTGTAAAAGAGTGCTCTGCTCAGGGCTTTGTTCAGATTCACTACTTGGACATTTTTTGCCGTACACCTTCATACCCCTTTCCTTTTTTGTGTATTCCTAAAGCCCAGGATCTGTGGGGAGGGTGTCTCTATGTGATAAATTCTTTGCTGCATCACATAGTGGTGTAATGGTTTGAGAAAAAAAAAAAAGTAAACAGGATGTTATGTCTGGAGAACTGCTTCTACTGGTCAAAAGGGATTAAAAAGACACCCAGCAGGAAGTTCTGCCTCTTTTGCTTCTAGTTTTTAGGAAGGTAACATGGGACTGTACTGTGGCCATGAGTTTGTTGGGGAGGGGCTAAGCCTCAGCCACTCTCCCGAAAAGGGAGAGGGGAGAGGCTGAAGGGAGGGCTTAGCCCCATCTCATGTACCACGGGAGCTGGGGGGATTAATCCCAAGGTAAATCAGTCCCAGACCGCTCTCCTCGGAGGAGGAGAGATCCTAGCCAGTTGGCAGAGAGCCCTTTCCCTTGATCCCCTCCCCCGCTGACAGGGGAGGGGGAGGGGGGGAAGGTGGTGGCTCAGCTGCAGAGGCAGCCAAGCCGGGCGGCCATGGGGCCGCAGGTCAGAGGCAGCCAAGCAGCAGTGGAAGTGGAAGAAAAGAGGTGTTGAACTCAATGCCTGCCTTCCTTAATATTTAATTTCCGAGTTTCAACTTTTGTTTACAGAACAGAAATATCGGAGGAATTTAGAACTTAAATGAGTAAATAATTAAAAAATAAACTGTCACGTCGGTGTTTCTTCAACTTTGTTTTTTCAGATCAATTTAGCTTTTCTTCAAAACTCATTTGAATGAAGTATAAATTATAAACTTATATGTGCTGCCCCAAATCAATGGGGAAAGGTAAATTTGCTATATGCAAACATTCATTTAGTAATCTGATACTGAAACTGGATATTTGCTAAAAGAAGAGGAGTAAACTTCACAATCCCCCCAGGGCTACCACAAATGATATACCTCTGACCTGGAGGGTGTGTAGTGTTTGAATCTCCCCTGGTTTTCGTTGAAAGCCTGTTTGTTATGGCTCATTCTGTGTACCCCTGTTCTGTCTGGAGTTAATGGTTCGTTCCCAAGTTGTACCCTCCCCTCAGGTTGTCAGTTATCCAAACCCTGCCCTCTTTCCCAGAATGTTTCCTGTCTATCTCTCTCATGGGCCAGCCCCTGCCTAAACCCCGCCTTGTAATTCCCCTAATCCTCGAGGCCCCATTGGCCCCTGTGACCCAGTCTCCTCCCCAGATTTTTCCCATTGGGTTTCACCATGTAACCCCGCCTCCTGTCCCACTTCTGTTTCCCTGTCATTGGCTGCCCTCAGATTCTCCACCCCCTAATAAAAGTCGGTGCTCCCCTGGCTTGGGGCACTTCAGAGACCAGGAGCTCTGGAGTGAGTCCTCAGAAGCTTGTGTCGCTTTTTGTTCCCTGCGCTGTCTGGATTCCCTTGGTTTAGCAATAGCTCAGACTGCTGCACCACCACACAATAGCTGGTCCAGGTATTGTGTTGCTGTACCCAGAAGTCATCTGGGCTCAGTCGGCGACAAACTTTTCAGCATTTTGTAGTGCAACAGGAAGGAATGAGTGCTTCCATGACTTTTCCTTGTGCTAATGTGACACAGACAGGTGCAAAAGGTTGAAAGAGCATATCAACAGCTTAAAATCACATTTGCCAACTTTCTCCATGCAAGGGGCTAGAATCCTTTGTTTTCCATCCTTAGGCACTGTGCAGGCATCCTGTGGACACAATTAGCTGTGAAAATTCAGTATAATACTGAGGAGAGACTGAAAGCATTTTTGCCCCTTGCACTGACTATCAGTTCCATGTTGCTCAAAGGATGAAGACAAGTTTGGTTTTTTTTTTAGTAGTATCTATGACTGTCAATGGGACACACTCTGAATGGTATTTACCTTTCAAAACTCTGTGCAAGCTTGGGATATACTGCATTTAAAAAGCCAATGGAGCCATCTAGTGTTTTAAAATGACAGTTCCGTGGGTTTTGGACTTGTGTGTGCAAGAGTAACAGGCACAACCTTCATGGTCAGAGAGGGAAAACAACTCATAATGTTTCATATTAATCCCTGACAGCTCTTGATTCTTACAAAATGTACAATTATGGGTGCCAGAATTGACAGTGTTAAATTGCATATGGAGATTTCTATTACTTCACTAGAGACACTCAAGCCTAGACAAAAAGGTTTTCTTATATTTATGCTTAGCCGCCTTCATATATCATCATTTTCAGTTATATGTTTTCATTTCTGCTTGGCATTTAGACCCTTCCAATACCTGTGCTGCTCCCTTGCCTGCTGCTTCAGGGCATGCACACCAGACATGCTCACAATTTACATGGATTTTTTCCTCATAATTTCTTGTGCTGAGCTCAGATATAATTGCTCAACGTTTGCATCCACAGTCTCCTCCCCCATTACATATTCATGTGGTCATTTTCTGCATTTGTGGATAACTTCTGGAGACAAAGAAACGAGATTTTTTTAGTTACTGTTAAAGTAATTGGGCTGGCTTTATTCTCCTAATGTAACCTAGGAAGATGAGTGCAGATCAACTACTCAACACAAAGACAAAAGAGAATTTTGCTGCCCTATGGAGAAAATATTGGGGTCAAAGCAGAGGCTGAGCCAACCTACCAGCTTCTGCTGGCATGGCAGTGTAGGACAGAGGACAGGAGGTATCACATCAGGAAGAGCCACTGATGTTTTTGAGACAAACCACCTCTTCCAAGGTCCATGACAGAAGTCAGTGTCCCATAATCATTCTTCTTTTTTTTCTTTCTTTTTCCTTTTTTCCCGCTGTCCAAGTCTAGTCTAATCATACAGATTTGGTAGACATAATGCAGTGATTAATTTAAATCCTAGTGTCCATTTACCAATCTAAAATATGTATAATTCAAAGGTAGGGCAGGCTTTGGGTGTGAGAGCTGACCTGACCTAGCTTTGGATGTTTGAAAGATAGTGGCTGAATTTAAGCTGGTGTTCTAAGGTTCTTTATAGTCCTTAAGAGGAAGTAAAAAAGGATTTTTATTTTAATCTCCACATAGATGCCTAAGAATGCTGGAGCCAATCCCACATGGCCAGCAGTAACTACTGAAAATCAGTTGCTTACCAGGAATCTCAGAGTAACTCAGAGTTATCATAGTTCTTTTGGAAGCTACTTCTGGATGGCCATCTTAAGCAGGAGGGGCATGATTCTAAGAATCACTTAACAGATGGATTTCTTTTAGTAGTTGCCCAGTATGGTCAGGAAAGGAAACTGAGTCTTGTGCTATATAAACCTGTTTTGGTTATTGTTGGTGGTTCTTCTGCCCACTATACATTTTAAGTTTTTAAAAACTGAGTTTATTTACTGATAATATTGCCAAAAGTCAAAATTAAGGCCCTGATAATACCACAGTGCACTACTGCGGTATTGTATTTACTGAATCCCTTCAAAGGGACTATCATATTATCACTGTGACCTCAAAAAAATGTTAGTCTTGTTTAATCATTAGAACAAAGAGCTGGAGGCCAGAAAGTTCATAATATCACAATTAGGGACAGAGGAGAGCCAGCAATGTGGTTCATAGAAAAGAGACCAGAAAAGACCTGTCTGAGTCAGTGGAGTGTTTCCATTTTCCCCAGCTGATGTAGTGCACAAACCCATGATATATCCAGTTTCTCCAGACTTCCAGTTTACATTAAAGCGGGTCCTGTGCCAAGCTGTCCTGTTTACAAAGCTTCTGTCTACACAAGTAAATCAGCTGATACAGCTGTCATGGCATAAACCGAGCTATTCTAAAAGCTGCAACTAGTTATTTAAGAGCAACTATTGTGGAATAGCTTATGCTACAGTGGTTACACCCATCACCTTCCCTGGAGAAAAGAAAATCCATTACAATATTCTAAACATGAACTCATTAGACACTTTTGCACGATTTTCTTCAGGACTGTACAAATAGGCAACTTGAAATAACATTCTGAACTACATTAGTTATCTTTGAACAGTTAACTCTAAAATCCAATAGCATGACTTGGAATGCTTAGCAAAACTTTGATTGGGGGCAATTAGAACTAAGAATGAGAAGAAAGAGGAATTATCAGAGGGAGGAAAACTCCCAAGGAAAGGGAATGAATAGCAACAAAAGGAAAACTGTGAAGGAGAAAATCAAAGTGCAGAATTAACAGTTAAGATGGGAATATTTCCTCAACTGAGAAATGATGGTGGTTGTAAGCCTGAGTGAGCTACAGCAGTACAAAAGGATAGGATATCCTCTAGATCTTAATGCCTGTACCCCACTGATATCAGTGTGCCCCTTGCTGGTTTGAGTGCATCACAGAGTCCCAAATTCAGACAACCAGTCATTAAACATGGAATCCGGCCTTCTCTGCAGAATGACTTTTTATAACCCTAATGCCTAGTCAATATTTTCCCCACTGCATGCCTGTGTTTGTTCTGCCAACCTTTTCACTGCTTGCTTCACTTATTCCCAATATGTCAAAGCCCAACTCTGACATTTCACTCTGAGGATCTTTTAAAAGAAATGGGGTTTTGGATCTGTTTTGAACAGGACAGAGCAACTTGCTATTTATTTCCCTCCCTGTGTCAGACACTTCTGTCCTCTAAGCAGACTTAAATACTGTCACAGATTGAAGGAAAAGTGTGGTGTTTCCAGGTCTGTGGCAGGAGCTGTGGAGCAGGGGAAATGACAAGGACGCGAGCTGCACAACAGGAGCCAACAAGGACAGAACAGGGCAGCAGAGCCTCCTTGCTCAGACCTGCCCTGAGATACTGTCTGACCTGGTGTTCATGAGTCTGTCAGCTTTCCACACAGTCCATGGACAGGATTGTCAATCCTTGAAGGACCAGGAGCTAAAGTGATTTTACAGAAAGTGTTGCTTCTTTTATTTTCATGATTCAGGAGCAGATAAAATGTTACCTTGATTAAAAAAAAAAAAANGTCCTTAATAGACAAAATAAGAAAGAAGAGAAAAAGGAAGCCTGATAAAGAAAAAAAAAAAAAAAAAAAAAAAAAAAAAAAGTGATCTTTGAGGGAATGTTATCTATGTAATAGAAGTTTTTGCCCTGTTTTAATGTTCAGGGGAGCCTTTCTATCTGAGATTAGGAATGAAAGGGATAGCTTGTTTTAAATCTTAGTTTGACCAAGTTAGACAAGGAATGAAAGTTAGATGAATGTTTTACTCCAAGTGTTTCTTCAGGGGAATAAAACTTAAAAAAAACTGGAAACATGGGACAGGAAGTCTGAATTAGCTGCAGGAAGTGAGACCTGAGAAAGTCTAGACAGGAGAGACTCTGCCTGGAGCTTTCAGAGCCGGGTTCTAGATAATGTGGTATCTAATTGTAACAAGTGACTTAGGATGTGTCAAGAAAATACACACTGTATTTCTTCGGTTATCCACATGAACAGCAGTGAAGTGCTACAAGTGACATGAAATCCAGCACAGCAGTTTGGGGGGCACACCTTGGTGCAGTTTGAAAAGATCTGTGCACCAAGGGTGAGTAGATTGTTCCACAAAGAATTCCTTTGTGTGAAGTTAGCGCAACATAAGGACTCTCGCATATTGTGGAAAGAGGTAAAAATGAGACCCAAGGACAGTAGGGGGAAAGCAGCAAATTCAAATGAGAAGCTTGTGTGCTATTTAACAGTGTGTGTAATTAATAGGTGTGAGGGAAGGTGCTGATTTTCCACCTCTTGATGTTCTCACTTCAAAGCAGTATACTTTTCTGGAAGCAATGCTTCAGCTGAACAGAGCTGTGGATCTCAGCATAGTAATAAATGGGTAAAATGTAGTTGCCTTCACAAACTGGAGTCAAATTCAGAGCTGTCGCTTCATCCTGCCCTTAAATTCTTTCAATCTGTGAAATTTCTTAGACAATTTTGACTTCCTCATCCCAGATTTCATACTGCTTCTTTCTGCATGTGGTTTGATGTTCTAAATTTGTGCCTGAAGACCAGAGGTGCCTTTTTTCTTCTTGTTCCTCAAACACTAGCATGAAGGCTGAAAACATTCCTGTTTTTCCAAATCTGGAAAAATGCAAAATAGTTATATTACCAAAGGGACAGAGAGGAGGGGGAAAAAAAAAAAAAAAAAAAAAAAGGAGTACTGTGTACCCGACAAAATAGAGGCAAGAGTGCAAGAATGCAGGAATGTAAATGTGTTACAGGCTGTTATTAAGATTTTGGATGCAAAAATAAAACTTAGGAAAGACTGAAGATTTGAAAAGGCATAATACAATCCAATTTATTTAGATTAGAAATTGCCCTCCCTAGATTGCTAAGGTGACAGGAAAAATTATGAAAAAGATAATCATATTTGTTTTAAGTCTGGCAGTTTCCACTGAAATGCCTGTCTTTCTATAATAGTTTTTTTGAAGGAAGTGCCTTGGGGAATTACTAGAAAAATGATCTTTATTAAGTGTTCATGGCCATCTGAACTATCCACCCATCCAGTATAAATGTGTTCTGGCAAAACAAGTGTTTGTGTTGCCATGGCCTTTCCCATGATGTTATTTTCTTAAGCAAAAGCATTTTTCTAGCTGAGATGTTAACAAGGACACAGGCAGGGCGCCATGATTCAGTCCTTGAAGAGAAAAATAATGGTTTGGAAGGAATGGTGAAGGAAAAAGATGGTCTCAGAGGGGGTAGAACACAAGACTTAACTATCTGGTGTCTCTTTTGCCCAACAGAAGCAGTGATTCCTTCCACTAATCACCCCAGTTCTGCAGGAGAACAGTGCGGCCTCCACCAGCCCTGCAAGAACACTGATGAGCCCAGTGCTGAGATTTTCCTGAGGCATCCTCAGTATAGGGAAAATCTTCCTTAAATATAGCAGCTCAATTATTATTTGCTGAGGAAATCACACACCTCAGACACATGCTTCCAAAACTCGGGTCATAGGGCCCTGTGCTGTGCAAAGGTACAGGGATTCTGCACAAAAATATTTTCCCACGGTCTGTGTGGATCTGTGTGTTGTATTTGCAAGATTTTAACTGTTGTATGTGCTAAGGCTTGGAGTTTTTTCTGCCTTTGTCCTGCAAAATCTCTTTGGGAGGGTGCTGCCTAAGGGTTTTGCGTTGGTGTCTGTTCTCTGGTGAATACCTCTGCAAATGAAAGTGACTGTGAATTTTACTTTTTTTATGGATTTATACTCTGGGTTCAGATTAATATCAAAGTGTTTTAGCATAAAAGCAGGTGGACAGATCTCATAGGCATTGAACAATGTTATTATGAAGTCACAATGACTAAAGCAAAACTAATGGGTACTTACATAAAATGCACAAGGATAAGGCAGGTGTTGAGTCACCCTTTCTCTGCATATCTTCCCAAGTTCCAGAAATCATCACTTTCTGAGGCAGAGGTCATCTCTGAATCCGTCTGCTTCCCATTCGCCAAGGGGCCACAAATTTCTTTCGGAAGGAATAAAACACAAAAAATGAAGAACAGCAGGACCAAAGGGTGGGGCTTAGCTCTCACAGGGTTTTGATGACATTTGGGCTTTTTCCTTTCTTCAGGTCTTGTGAGACACCTCTCTCAAACTGCTTTCATAGCCCTGTACCTCCACAAGTCACATCAGAATATTGATCTCAACAGAAAATGTGAAGGAAATAAGGTCCATGAATTCTCAATGAAGGTCCAAATCCAGTTAAGTATCTATTTGTAGAAGAGAACACATTACCAAAAAATCAAAACAAAATAAAACAAACAGAAAAAAACCAACAAGTAACAAAAAATGAAAATAAAGGAGGCCTGTAAAAATAGAATAGGCAGGGTCATCATGAGAGGGGGAGTTCACATCTCAGTGATACCTGAATACAGCACCATTTTAGCAAACAGATCAATTACAGAACCATGGCAAAACAAAGCAACATGGATCATTTTATTTGCCATTAAATGAAATTCATTAGTGTGACTCTAAGGTAGCAAATAACATTTGATATAAGGAATAGAATATGTTAGAACTTTGCTCCAGAAAGTGTGTGATGTGTTCCCTCAACTACTGAGACCCATTCACTTTCATGCTCCTGCACTGAAATTACTTTTAGAAGTCCCAGGAATAGAGCTCTGCTCTATCCTCTGGGAAGCAATTCCTCAGCCTACCATCTCATAGTAAATTCTTCCTGTTCAACTCAACACTTACCTGATATCTCACTGATATTGCTGAAGCATCTTCAATAACACCCACTTGACATCTTTCATATTCATACTCACTGAAAAAAATCACAAGATATCTAATCTAAAGCTAAAAATCCACAGAAAGAACATGAGGAACATGAGCTAAATCCAATTTGCTTTGTGCAACAATTCCAATGAAATTAAAAGGCTATTTAGGGGGTAAACAAACTTACAGCATTACATAACACCAGTCAAATCTTTTTTTTTTTATTCAACCTTTTGAAATTCAATTAGAGAGAAACTTCTGAGTTAAATTACTCAATTAAGTCTCCTGCTCTTGCAGTTCAGGAGGGACGTGTCTGATGCATGAAGCAATAATGGAGCTGCATCCTGTGGGATGTATCTGGCTCATGACTAAATCCTAAGTGGATTTAGTTGTCACAGTGTGGAGCAGAGAGCTTGCAAGCTCCATTCAGCAAGAAAAGGATTGACCTGGATAGTGATTCTGGAACAGAGGGAAGGGGAACGAGCTGCAGGGGATGACAGGACAGGACTGCCAGGAGACCAGCAAAGATCACCCAGAATGTACCATCACTTAAAGGGAGGCATTCCTAAGCTGATGCTGACAGGAATTCAGAGGTGTGGGTGAGCCAAAATAAAAAGATCTAGAGGGTGGAGATAGAGCTCTAAATTGAGTTTACTGGTGCTTATTTGCTGCTACAAACAGTGACAGTCATTCATACATGTGCCTCAGTTGTCAGGAAAAATGAGTTAAAATAACCTATGGAAAATGAAAGCTTGTAAAATACTCCACCTTCAGCAAAATGCTGGAGAACACAAGGTAATTACAATTGACTTCCAAATATGTGCTTTATTTTTATGAAAATTAATAATACATTTAATTAATACATAATTATTAGGAATGACATGTTTTACTGAGGAAATAATGATGAATTTCTGAATATTAGATATAAGTTATGTGGTCCCTATGATAAAATACTTCAGCTGCTTAGCTTATGAAAGCATTTAGAATTGTCCCAGTTTCTTTACTGGTAAATAATTTATTTAATGAAATACTTTAAAACTATTCTTCCATAACTTTTGGAGAACACATCAGTTCTCAATCCACCTCCCTGTTCACTCATCCAGTCCCTACTTTCTGAGTTTGCCTATGAGGATATTTGGACACTGTGAGAGACAGTGTCCAAAGCATTGCTGAAGTGAAGGTAGACAAAATCCAGTGCTCTCCCCTCACCCCTCCAGGCAGTTATTTCATCATAAAAGGCAATCAGGTTGGTCAAACATGATTTACTCGTAGTGAATCCACCTGATTCCACCTTCTTGTCTTCCCTGTGGAGAGAGATGGCCTCCAGAATGAGGTACTCCATCTTTTTTCCGGGGATTGAGGTGAGGATGACTGGCTGGAAGTTCCCTGGGTCCTCCTTCTTGCCCTTTTTGAAGACTGGGGTGATATTTCTTCCAGTCCTCAGACACCTCTCCTGATCACTGGCACCTTTCAAAGGTGATCATGGGTAGCCTTACTATGAGGTCTACCAGCTCTCAGCACTTGTGGATGCATCCCATCAGGGCCCATGGATTTGTAGATGTCAAGTTTGCCTAGATGTTCTCTTACCCAATCCTTCTTGAGAAAGGGAAGGTCTTTCTTCCAATATTCCTTTACCCTGGTCTCAATATTCTATGAGCTTTGCAATTAAAATTTAAAATTTTAATAATTAAAAATTCTCTAATTTTGCAATATGTTAGCTTCTTCCCAATATTCACGTGGCACCAGTCAGACCCCAGTTCTCTTCATATTTCCAAGGATGGCCAGTGGGAGATGTGGATTCTAATTTACAAACTGACTATTATTCATGAAAAAGCTGTTAAATACCAACATTTCTTTGATGTCTTGATGGTTTGTCTGTCAATTAATTAGCTGTTCTTTACGGTCTACTATCCTGGACGTTCTGATGCAAGCTGAATTGCAATAGTCCAGTTGTATATGTCTTACATTTTCGATAAGAATGATCTGGTAATATATTTCACTTTTAATTAGCAATTAAACAGTGTAAATCCATTTTTCCACTGCTTTTCAAATGCCAATGCATGGTGTAAATAGCTTAAGAATTACTGTCATCATTGGTTTGTCACAAGGAGGTATTATTCAAGTCCTGAGTCTTGGGAGGAATTAAAGTCTCTGTTCAGATTCATAAACAATAAGTTCTTAATTTCTTGCATAGAAATTAAGACAGCTGAGAACATCCAGTAGTAACACAGTGGGATTCAGCTGCAAGGAGAGGCCTTCCCAATGCCTATGGCTTGCTTCTTCCAAAGATTTTCACCTCTGCTGTAGGGACAGTTGAACTGCATGAAAAACTGGTCTCAAATCACCACATTCTATAGCACAGAATCAGTGCTTTTATAGTGGAACAACTTAGAAACCATAGAATCTTAAAATTACTTAAGTTAAGAAGATACCTTAAAGATCATCTGGTTCCAACCCCTCACCATGGGGCAGGGACACTTTTCACTAGACCAAGTTGCTCAGAGCTCCACCCAGACTGGCCTTGAATGCTTGCAGGGATGGATGGATTATGCCATATCCCTGTTGTGGGATGGACTATTCTATTTCACTGTTGTGGGAAAGAGCAAAGGACAATCATAGAGACAGGCAGCTGAAGGCCACAATCAGTTAAATCTGCCAACTGCTACATGTACTGAATCCCTGCTTTCCAGAAAGTGGCTGGCATGGCCTGCTGTTGGGAGGTAGAGAATTGATCTTTTGGTTTTCCTTCGCACACAGCCTTTGGTTTTGCTTTGTCAAGTTCTGTCCCATCTACTTTTCTCCTCCTCTGTGCTGATGAGGAGAGGAGTAATAGAGCAACTTGGTGGGCACCTGGCTGCCAGACAAGGTCAAACTCCTGCACTATCTGATAGATTTTTTTGGAAATGTTGTGATGGATTTTATTTTGATTGGATGCGTTTTTATACCTGTAACAATTGTGATAAGGCCAAGAAATGGAAGTGCCTTCTTGTCCAAATTCTGTGTTTGTAGGACTAAATGGCATTTGCCAAACTTTTTTTTTTGTTGTTGTTGGTCAAAAGTTGGAGGAGCTACCAGAACATGCTTCTCTAAATCATGCTTACATGATTTCAAGCATCTTGTTGCCAGGGTTTGAAATAGTCTTAAGGACTCTAAATCTCTGGTAGAATCCAGAAATTAACTAACGGTGAATCTGATCAGTTATAGAAGGAGATCAGCTACCTTAGAACACTGAGGCCCCTCACTGATGTTACTCAGGAGATGTTTGTGGCAAGTGGTCTCTGATTTCAGACTTCTAGAAAGCATTTGAGAATAAGAATCACAGATCTCTAGCACAGTGGTGAAATGGGTGAAGGGGGTGTTTCTTTGGTTTTGTTTGTTTGGTTTTTGTTTTTGTTTTCCCTAAACCAATTAGCTATCAAGGTGTTACCAGTTTTGTAAAACAACGAAACCTCTTGTTCTGGTCTCTGGTATTTCCTGTAATTGCATGAATGGAAGACAAAGAACAGGGGCTCTGTACGTTGGAACCTTCAAAAAGGGGACTGAGGCCAGTGATAGTGTCTCCTACTTTCAGGAGGTTGTAATGTGGTTATGAGATCTGGAGATTGGTTTGAGTTGCCATACTATCTAAGGGACAGCCATTATAAAATTAAGCCACTTGAGGTCATGTCAGTGTTGGTAGCCTAAACAGCCACGCTGCTTGGTGCTGGGCCATTCTGCAGAGCCTGCCTTGGGAGATATCCCAAGGATACCCACAGAGCATGAAAGGAGCAATCAGCCAAGGAAAACAGGAAAAAGTGTTCTTCTGAGGTGGGGGAAGGGATGCTGTTTGTTTTCTGATTTTAATCTCCAGAAGTCAAAGAAAGAGAACAAAATAATTAAAGAGTGGGAGGACTGAACAGGAGGGGAGGAGAGTAAAAGTATCTTTTTATATCAAGAATAGCCAAAGCAGACCACTGTATAAACCTTGGAACTTCATTATTCTTGGTTCAGCTGGCAGTCTGTTAGAAGAATCCTCCTGACTCCTGGGTATACAGATTTTGGAGAAATGCAGGTTTTCCCATTTCCACTCTTGCAAGAGTAACAATTTCCTTGCCAGAAACACCAGCATGGGGAAAGCTATGTATCTGGAACTCTGTCCTAGAGTAAGATCAGAGGGAGCTCAGCTGCTGCTTCAGAAGCCCAGAGGGGACATCCAGGACAAGGCCAAGAAGAGTCTGTCAATGTTGGTGTTAAAGACAGGTAACCAACTGCGCTGTGTCTCTGTTCACAGAGACTCTCTCAAAGTACCATATTAGCCAAAGCCTCTGCTGTACTGTACAAATCAGAATTCCAAAGGTTAACTGCTCTCTGCCAGGAGAAACTGGTTTCTGTCTTCTGGTTTCCTGCAGAGCTTTCAGAAGGAGAACATAAGCGTGTCACCGGAGCCACAGGAAGTGTGTGGTTTGTCCTGCCTGGCAGCCACTGAAAACCCACATCTTCCCTGATGCTTTTTACCTAAGTCTTTGAAAATATGTCACTGAAAGGTGCTTGCAGGCAATAGACATTTCTATTTACTGCTTCAGTAAAAATGTCCATCCTGGCAAAATGCAATGAGACAAACTGTGATGCTGCCTGAAGAAGGACTACCAGCCATGGCTTTTTTCTGTGGTCAGTGACAAAGTGAGCAGAAATTACAGCTCTCAAGGTAAAGTGTATGCATCTTCCTTGACACAGATGATCCAGGCTAAAGCGTACCTTCATATTGCTGTGAGACCAGGAAGTCTTTCTCTTGATTGTCTGTATTCTTTTCAGTGCCTTGTAGTAACCAGAAAGACAGGCAAGAGATCCATCCAGTGGCATATGATAGAAAGAGAAATGCGGAGCAAAAGAAGACATTTTTGTGGAGAAAAACTGGAGACTGGGGAGGATAAACAGAGCTTGATTTTGTTATTAGTGTTGAGTTCAGCAACATAAATGACAAGCCTGTGACTTTTAAATACAATACTCTCTATTGTAATATAAAACAGTCTTTATGGACTCTCTTGCCATGAGAGTTCATACTTTTGTTCTTACTTATGAACACCTACTTTGTGTTTCAAGGCAGTTTGAATTTTGAAGTCTTCAGCCCAAGCAAGGGCACGTCTGCATGTACTACCTAACCTATTTAACCATGCATTTAACCTATTTAGCTTTTTAAAGAATTATATATGATGGGGAACTAACCAAAATAATAAAAACAGATAGTCCTGACAATAAATATAAAATTGATGCATTTCTCATTTTCTTAAATTTCCAGCTTTTTCCAAAGTAAAGCAGAAACATCTTGACACTGCCATACACATGCAGATTTCATTTGGAATTTTCAAAGGTCAATGTAGAGCAACTATGTATTTTGGAAATCCATTTAGGAGCACAGATACTATTTTTAGATAGTAAACAAATGAAGATGGACTTCTATGCCTCCATCTGAACATTCCACAAGCTTACAAAGAAGTCCAGACCTAAATATATCTGATACTAAATATTGTGGTATTCTGGGGTTCTATATATTTTGTCACTTTCTATATACATTTATTTAATTCTTGTTATGAACAAAAAGTGTCCTTAGTCAGATATGCCCTTTCCCAAATACTTGGATCTTCTGGATTAGGCATTGTTGTCCATAGTGTGTACCGTCACTTGCACTTACTTTTCTGGACAACTTTTATTGCACAAGGAATATTGTTATTCTGTGAAGTGTACACAACATAGGAGTACAAGAAACAAGAAACAATGTCAGCAAGCCCAGTAAGAGTAAGATTTTGCTAAAAGAAGTAACTTAATTCAGGGACAGAGATGTCCCCACAAGCTCACAGACAGGGTCCCCATACCAGCTCATCTTTCTGATTCTGTAGTTTCTGAAATTTTCACCAAATGTAGCTGTGTTGAAGATTGGTATCTCAATCCCTAGTTTATCTGTGTAGCCACATTCTTCATAGGTGGCAGTGAGGTAGGAAAGTAATTGTAATTTAGCATTTGGAAAGTTGACACACGCTTTTATGTTAGCTTCCCTTTTTAGCTAAATACTGTTTCAAAAGTCTTCCAAGTTAGACGTGGATAAAAATAACTCAAAGATTGGAGGAACTTTTCAGACAGGAGTCAACAAAACAAAAAGTCCTGCTCTATCTCTGCCCAGGACAAGCAATGTTTGAATACTCTAGCCATTTTCACAACAGTTGCAGTTGCAGAAAATCTGTACTGAACACAGACCATATGCTTTCTAATGGCATGTTAAATTTGTTGAGCACTCTGGCAGTGAGCCAGTTGTCTGACAATGGTAGAAAGGGGTTCGGTCAAAATGACCTAGACACATGCAGAGAAACCATTACCACTCAAGGCATTCTGCTTGGGATGATCATTCTGAAACCTGCAACAAGAAATGCCGTAGCAGTGAACTTAGGAAGGAACACCTGGGCTAGTGAGTGCTACAAATGAGACAAAAGCCCTCTGCTCTGAGGATTTCTGATATATTTACTTGTTTCTCTTATTTCTGTGGCACTAATTATTTGAGAGAAATCACAGGAAGTCCCAAATGAAACACTAAATGTGTCATGGTAAGCAAGAATATTTTTCTCCTCCTCTTGATTCCAAGGCTGTGAGCTAAATCAGGATATTTGCTTTCCGTTGCCATCCACTTCTAACAAAATAAAATAAATAAAGCAACCACTCCTCTTGCAAGGAGTCTGAGGTAGCTGTAATCACCCTGTTGACTGACAGTAATTGGTATTTGCTTCCGTCGGCTTTAAAGTCATGCTAATTAGCACTGATCTTCCTACTCACATATTGAAAGAAACCAGTATCCGGAGGCAAGATCATCTGGGGAAAATTTTAATAAATCCTCAGGCACCAATGTCTGCCTCCCTCAGAGCTGGCAGCAGTGGCCTCCCTGTTCCAAAAGAATACTTTGTCATAGTGCTGTGGTTTGACTCCAGCCAGCAAGCTCCAGGCAGCCACTCACTCAGTCTCCCATGGGATCAGGGAGAGAATCAGGAGGGAAAAGGCTGGAAAACTCATGAAATAAAGACAGTTCAGTTGGAAAATCAAAAGCCATGCACACAAGCAAAGCAAAACAAGGAATTAATCCACTTCTTCCTGTGGGCAGGCTGGTGTTGAGCCATTTCCAGGAGAGCAGAGCCCCCTCACGGTAACAGTGACTTGGGGAGGCAAAGGCCATCACTTCAAATGTCCCCCCTCTTCCTTCTTCTTCCCCCACTCTATATACTGAGCATATAACATGGAACATCCTTTGTTGGGGTCATCGTCAGTTGGGGTCAGTTGTCCTGGGCAGTGTCCCCTGCCAACTTCTTGTGCACCTGCAACTCCCTCACCAGCGTGGCCTACAAAAAGCAGAGAAGGCCTTGGCTCTGTGCAAGCCCTGCTCAGCAATAACAAAAACATGTCTATATTATCAACTTTGTGTTCAGCACAAATCCAAAGCATACCTCCATTCCAGCTAATTACCTTAGCCCCAAAGCAGCACACATCTTCTCTAGGCTCTTGTCTTCTCCAACTGTGTTGTGCATCAACAGTTCTACCACTAGGAAAAAAGCTTATTATGCTGTGAGGCAAACCAGCACATATTGATGGCCAAGGTGTGTGAAAGACAAACATGTTTACTATTTTTTCTGAAGTTTCCTTCCTCCAGTTCTTCACTGGAGAACTTTTTTGAGCATGCATACCATCCCCAGAGACCTGTAGAACAGAGAATAGAAAACACAGAGAGAGGAGAAAGAACTAGGGAGTACAGTGTGCAGTTCCTCAGGTGTGGGCTTTACCCAGGACACTGGGATCAGTACCAAATCCCCAATAAACTCTTTAATTATGACATGGTTTAACACTGCCTTGAGGTACCTTCAGCAGTCTATGGCAATCCTTGTTAAGCTGGTTCGTTATGGAGTCAGCAGGAAGTGCTCACCTTGGAGCCCCAGCACGCTGCTGGATGTGCTGGTTCAGCTGAGTGCTGGCCAGCCAGTCACTTGCTGGCTACTGATGTTGGGTGAGAGGAGACTGGAATCAGAGGCTGCAGAGCAATAGGATGTCCTTGTTTTCTAACCTCTGTAAAGGCTTCAAGGTTGTTTGAAATCAAGCAAAATAGTTTTTAGAGGACACCTTGCAGTTTCATAAGATGTTACATGCTTTCCCTTACAAAAACGTGAAATAGCTGCCAGAAAAACTGAAATAAAGAACTTGAAAACCAGATCAAATAGATACCAGTGAATTTTCCAGGACTCTTCCATCCTTTATTTTCTACCTTGTTAATACAAATGCTTTGCAAGAAGTAGGTCAACACTAACAAGAAAGTTATAGTGTTTGCATCTTGTCCAGGTTTTTTTAACTCATGCTATGTTATTTCATCAGTGTTTTTTGTAAACCACTGATAAAACTAAAGATGTACTTGCTTCACAATCCTCCGTAAGATGTTGCCAAACTCACATTAAGTATATACAAAGATTTTGTAACTAAAGGTACATGTGCATCATTTTATGTATGTTATCATTTGACAGCATTGTCATAAAATGCTATTTTTAGTGCCACTGTTGCCTCCTTTAGTAATTTTATTTTTTGTTATTCTGACAAATTCAAAACTTGTCTGAAAATATATTAAGAACCACAAAAATTGTAGATTCCAAATGACAATAAAAGCTACAAGTTGTCATGATTAATCCAGATTTACAGCATGAATGTCAGCTTTTCATTACTCTTTAGTAGAAGACCATATAAAGAAAATAAACTTATTATGTTGGTGTCAGATATTTTGACAGCTTAGTAGACATTGCATTCCTATTTTCTTTCCTGTCTCATGTGGCACTGCTGTCTTCCATACCATTTAGTAGTTGCATAATTGTTACCTTTCAAGCATACAAACAATGAGGTCAACTTGAGTCATGTCAAATAACTGGAGCAAATACCACATATGAAACCATTTAAGATAACAAGTCATGTAATTACATATATTACTCTTTGCCTGGACTTTCTGGATCATGCTAGAAGTGTGTTAGAATGCACAAAAGCAACAGAGCTCACCAACTGGCTGTTTTGCCTATGATAGGCAACTAATGAGGAGTTTATTGCAAAATATTTAATACAGACAAGCTAGAATTGAAAGTTACCTTCCTCTACATCATAATAGTTCTTCTTTACTCTGATCTTTTCAAGGCAAAACCTGTGTTTTCCTGCAGGGAAAAAATATGACAGGGATGAAGGTTTAATTTTATTTTAGTGGTTTTGATAACATTCAGCTATGTTACATTTTAAAGCTGCCTAATTATCATATGTAACATCTGGGATACAGTATCTATCAGACTATGTTTTATCCAAACTGGGCACAGATACAAGAAAGTGTTATTTGTATTTATTAACTGGAACATAGAGACAAAGGTCAACATGTTCCCTATTCATCCTTCATCAGCAGAGAGGCTGGTAATAAAAAAGGGTAAAAGTAAAACCCTTAATCAACAAAAAATTGTGCCTTCAAAAATATGTAAGACACATGAAAGCAAAGAGAAGCTTCTTACCTGTGCATCTTTTTCTTTTATTGAATCATTCAGTTAAACTATAAAGCATGTTACAGACCTCTTCTGTTCTCAACTGAAGCCAAAAGAAGTGGTTTCTCTCTTGCTACAGTGGTTGACAAGAAGCACTGAAACACTGTTCATAAACAAGCAGCAATTAAGAAAAAGCAGACCATGGCTAGAATAATTCCTCTTAATATATTTTGTTCCACTCTGCAGCACTTTTGAACTAGTTAAACAGTTGTTTCTATAATCCTCCCAAGTGACAGTACTAACAACTACTGATTCTTCAATGCGAATTGTTCTGCCTCCAGAGATTTTGAGTCTTTTTTTTTTTTCTGCACTGCAGGGCTTCACTGAGAAGAGGTGACTTTCCTCTAACCTTTCAGTCCTAGAGAGTTTCAGCCTGCTGCAAGAGGGTATGTGGGCAC
The DNA here is from genome assembly GCA_013400495.1 of Nicator chloris. Lineage (NCBI taxonomy): Eukaryota > Metazoa > Chordata > Aves > Passeriformes > Pycnonotidae > Nicator > Nicator chloris. The sequence goes on along the minus strand of WAAE01012305.1, from coordinate 26,590 downwards.
ACAGATTGAACAGCCCTGTTGGTATCTGTTATGGTGTACGTGTGTGTTTCTAGCCCCTTACACCCTCATTAGCCAGTTTCCCAGACATCTGTTACAACACAGCCACCATTCACATTCTCAGTATAGCACAACACCGTGGCTTTTCCTGCATGGAGGGGATGCTCAACACAGGGGCTTTATTCAGAACAACACAGATGTGCGTGACTGGGTTAGAATAGCAGCCTGTCTGGGCCTGTGTGCTGGGCCAGTCTCCTGCAGTGAAAGGAGATACTGTTTAGGGACATCGTGTGAACCTGGCCACTTCCTGTGGTCTGTTCTCATGCTCTTCCACCATCACTGGATTAAGGAGCACACCTCTGCCTGTAGCATTTGCTTTGATACAGTTATCTGTGATACCATTCCCCTGCTTGTTTCAGTGGCTGCCTCCTCCACTACTCCCCGTTGTAATATTGCAGGATTTGATGAGTGACATTTCACATTCGTTCACCTTAACAACCACTTCAATAATTCTCAGAACCTTTCCTGATGATGTTCAACATACTGACTTGCTGCTGCTGGACACTGAGCTGGAAGGTCACTTTTCTCCCTCAGCATCTCTGATGTGGCCTATCACACAATTCTGGTCCCTTTCTCCATCACATTTTTTTTTCTCTCCAGTCCCATTTACCTTGAATACATGAGAGCTGTCAGAGTTTAAATCCAGTCTAATTTAGCAACTGGTGGCTTCAAAGTGCTATGGTTTTAATCAGAAAACAAAATGGAATCCTAAATGGAAAATAAAACTAGATCTAGAACAGAATTTGAAGTAGCATTTTAAAACCCTTTCCAGACATACTTATATATAAAAGCTACTATTTCAAAATACTTATTTGACTGATGTCTGGAATCCCCTAGCAACTGTTTGTGCAGTAGAAGGACTGTGTAGACTGGGTTTTTCACAGGCCTTCGTCCTAGGACTGAAGGAAGGGTGCCCTGGCTGCTGAGTGCTGCTCCTTAGGTTCTCAGTGGGCTTGTTCACTTGGAGGCCTCCTCCAGTGATCTCCAGGCTTTAGTGGAAGAGGGCTGACATATGTGTGGGTCGCATGGTTATTACTGGTGCCATGCCCTGGAGGTGACAGCAGGCCTGTTTCTTAAGCCTGGGCAGGTGTGTTTACTTGTCTGTGTTTCTGTGCTTCCATGATCTATATGAAGTCCCTGAAGTAATGTCCTGGCTGAAAGTCCATGGTATGCCCCAGCTAATGAATCACTGTGTATCCAGGAGAGAGCAAAGGTAACCAGCACTGATCCCAAACAATTTCAACCACTTATTTTAAGCCCATTATGAGCAAAGGGTTGAATCTTCTAGATCAGCATCATACAGAATAAAATTTTTGAAGAAACTCTACGGTCATAGGGATGAAAAGAAATATATTGATGGACGGTCCATTTTTCAATGCCTGATTGAGTTACTCAGCAGGATTAAAAATAAAATTTAAAAATCCTTTAGATCAGCCAAGAGATTTTTACAATCTCTTAAAAGCCATTTCTACTGTCTCTAGCTTCCTCAGGTAGAATTTGAAGCAGCCTTTAATACCAGATGTGATACTTCCTTCTTGTGTGTTTTTGGATTATATGTTATAGTGAAAACATATTGCGACATGCCATTCATTAAAATAAGAGTATTTGTATTATATTAAGTGTGTATAAGTTACATAATTATGTAGAGTAAATACAACTGTGATTTCAATCCAGCATAATTTTTTTTTGAAAATAATCCCTTCTGTTTGTAACAGTTAGATGTACAACTTCAGTTCTTTGATTGTGGAAGCTGACAGCTCATACCTGACTATTCCTGAGATGGTGTTATTTATGCCTGAGGTATAGAAACAGGTCAGTCTGACTCAGGACACTGTCCTGATTCCTGCTTTTGAAAGAGGAGTGTGTGTAGAAATTAAGAGCATGTGCACATCTCTCCGATCACTAATTCTCCTGAAAAGGCACTACTGGTCTTTTCTAACTTCAGCCTTCTTTACTCTTCAATAAATAGGTCCTTCCTGCAGGACAGGAGCCAATGTTCTCTTTTTATCTCTTCATGTCCCATCTTGAAAACTATTTTCTCAAAAAGTGCTGCTACTGTTCTCTTGGTAGCCCAGAGTGGCAAAAGTGGTATCAGGATAGTTCCTTTCTCCATCTCCTCAGAATATGTAAAGGTATTGTGCTGTCCCTGCATTTTCTGAGTAAAACTCAGGAGGAATGAAAAATCCGAGTGCCTTACTCAGCATATTGAGTAACCAGCCCAGAGCAGCTATAAAACACTTTTAAAGCCAGGCCTCCCTCCCCACGGGCAGCAGCTCTGTGCCACTGGCATCCAGCTCTCATTTTAGAGCAATTTGTTTGTCTTTAGAAGGCAGCAGATGGCAGCAAAGTTGTACAGATGCATCAGGAGAAGGAAAATATCTTTGTGCACACACACTGTGTGCACACAACATTCCATGGAAAAAAATGTATCATTTGTTTCTGTCTGTCTTGCAGTGTGGTTGTGGCAATAAATCAGGTTTGTTGGCCCTCATGCAGTTGTAACATAAGGGGTTGTTTTTCCCCCATTACGAGGAGTTAATGAAATCAGATGGGGGTGAGAAGATATGAATTATTTCTCAGTAAATCACCTTCATCTCTATAGGACTCACTTCTTTGTGCAAATCTCTTTATATCCTTCATTAAACAGATACTGACGGCCTTGTGTAAATATTATGACAAAGTGCTGGTGTATGCACTTTGATTGACTGCCAGTCTCTGCTGTGAGCTATGGAATTCCTGTGTCACTTGAACTGTCCAGATACATCCTTTTCCAACACTTCAAAATAGGTAGCAAGATTTTTTTTTTTAACATAAAGAGAAAAAAGAGGAGGAAGGAAATGCTACTATATAAAGTCTTAGTGTTTAAAACACTCCAAAGTCTTACTGCATTAAGTAAAAAATGAAGTCTGGGTTTTGGACAAGAGCACTGGAAGTTTCTGGGATTCCATCCCTGCTCATGCACATGTTTAGTGATGCACTTGACACTTGTATGTTTGCTGAAGTTGTCACTGCCAGCAGCACCACATCCACTTGGAGCAGCAGCAATAAGCATACATTGCTGAACTCATTTCAGATTGAATGGAGAGTCTTGATTTGTGTTCCTTCTTTTTGACAGGCATCCCATTCCTTACTTGAATCTTTTAGTAGTTACTTCAGTGTTCAAAATCAGAAATTGGGAATAAATGAAGTATAAAGCAAAATTTACAATACAGTCTTTTGGTATAAAAATAGACTTGTTTTTGAAAGAAAGCTGGGGCTTAGATTTTCTTCCTGCTGAAGTCAGTAGAAGTTTTGTTTCAATTATATGGGATCAGTCTTATGCCTGGGATTTGGTACTTAGATTCCTATCTGGCTCACCGGTTCATCACACCAGCATGTCTGATGTCTGTAGGCAATGAGGAGATTAATGGTATAGGCCAGTTGCATATTTTTCATGTTGTTTATCAATAAAGACCAGACTATGAATGTGTTCCTTACGCAGAATGAGATGCAGGGCTGCACAGCCTCGGGAAAAAAATTAGTTAGAAAAAAGTGACTTAAAATCCCTCACTTTTCCCTTGTCTCTAAAGAGAAAAGACTTTTACAAAGTGCTGTTGTCCTTTTCCAGTGTGCAGCTCAGACCTGCTCCTGAGCCCTTGTGGACAGGCAGGGAAGTGTGGTGTCCTCTGAGAGTTTGGTGCTTTCCAGCAGAGAGACACCAGAGCCGGGTCACGTCAGGGGAAATGAGGAGCCCACACACCCTTCTGTGCTGAGCTGTAACAGTGTTGGGATGAATTACACGGTGCCTTTCAGTCTTGGAGTGATTCAGCTTCATGGAACTCCTGTCACAGTAATCACCACTTAAACGGACAATAAGTGTGTTTGTTTGATGAACTGCTCAGTCTGCTCCTGAACTAACAGATAAGATCCGGTTTGTTCTCCCCTTTCTGCCCATACTGCTGAACATCAGAGATTAAGACCCAGACGTTTGTTTGTTTTTACACCATGTTAGAAAAGTATGACGAATATATAAACCTTTTTATAACTGATGGAAAAGTTGCATGTAATTTTCAAAGAAGTGACAACTTACAGAAAGTATTGGAAAAATACTGATTTTGCAAACCTATTCTAAAGCCTGAATTTATTTCAAAATATGTGCCTTCAGTGGGTAGAACAGATCTTTCTTGACTTTGGAAAACCCCAGGATTTTGTAAGTGGATGAGAGACTCAAGGAAGTCTAGTTAAATGTTTTGTAAAAGTTATCAGAGAATCAAAAAAAGTTAAAAAAAATTCATTTAGCATCCTCACTGCTGCTGTGTTTGCTGGGAATGTTGCATGCAAAACACTCCAGTCTTATCAAACCATTAACAGTGATTCTAGTCTTAATGAGACCATTTGTTTTTCATTTGGAGACATTACGAAGCGTTTTGACTAGTGTAGCTTGTAGTAAAAAGGCTTTTTACCTCAAAGTTCTTTACCTCATGAACAAATTATACTCCTTCTCATGAAGGATACATGGCCTCACTTCAAAGAATTAAGTATTTAAAAATTAAAACAATTTCAAAGCTGACACAAATTATTTGGTGAAAAAAGCTCTGTTCCTTAAAAAAATATTTGGATAATAAAAGCAATTGTGAATACAATAAACAAATTTTAGTTAGGCATAATTGGATTTACTTATTGGTTGTACTCAGTCATGCTGGAATTCTTTCTCCTGATGCCTGTGTGCTCTACTACTACTTAAGTATGATGTGAGATAATATGAAACGGTGAATTGACGGCACAAGGAAACTATTTGGATGGCTGTCTGGAGTTGCCATTATTGGCTTTAATTATGACTTGCTGTCCTTTGGGTACTCAATGAGCCAGAAAAGACTTCATATGTGCCAAAGTATTCATTAGTATTCCCCTTTCTGTCACTGTGCTCACAGAAAGAGTTTATATCTGGCACCTGACTGCAGTTCTTCTTAGCACAGACCGACATGCTTTGCAGATCTTGATCATCATCTGAAAGTACACCAGTGTCTCTACTTTTTGGCTGCAGTAAAAGTTATTCCTAGGTAACAGTGGAAGAACTCTGACCACTTTCTGATATAACTGGAAAACAAACAATTTTTTTTGGTTGTTCACGTGACATGGCTGCTTAAAGAAAATTTTGTGGTACCAACTGGAGAAGGAGAAATAATTACTTGTCTTCCTCTTCCAGGTTAGGGGACCTGCACTAGGGCTTCTTGGGGAAGTCCTTGTATATCAGCATTTTAGGCACCTTGCCATCATTCCATATAGAGCTGACAATGAAGCCCAAAAATCTTTCTGAAATAAAAATAGCCTTTGGAATCCGTTTTGGTAATGAAAAATTGTCTATAGTGAAGAATTTTTTGTCTGCCATAGGGTGTCCCTAGGGTAGGTACAAAACACAGTAATCACTCATAAAGAATATTCCATGAACTCTTCTGACACTTCACTGTGGAGGCTGTGCTGAGAATGGTGACCACTCCTTTGGCATCTGCTCTTGAACAGACTGGTGGTCAAGGATGAATTCCTTCTCCAGTACATATTTACCATTGCAAAACTTAATTTAGAACCTTGTTTGAACTTCGAGTCATGTTTTTAGCAGCCTTTGAAATACTGTCCTGTGGGACACCAGACTGTTCTTAGAAACTAATATTTTAGCTAAGGTGGTGTGTAAACAGATACTCCTGATTTTGGAGGCATTTGATGACATCTTCCACTTCTCATCTGTCACATTACAGCATAAGCTGGCTTTGACATAAGTACAGAGTTCTTCTTGAACTTCTACAATTACAGGAGGATGCTCACTTGCATGAGCTGTTTCACAGTCTTGTTCTCCCTGAAACCCCTAATCCTTACACTTCTCAGAGATTTTAATCTAGATCATGGATGAACTTCAGCCACTATTTAAGCATTCATGTCCAACATTTTGCTTTATGGGATGAAGTGAAAAGATGCTTCACCAGGGTTTTTCAGTATCATCCCCTGCTTGGGCGGGAGGAGGAGCTTTCACCTGGGCAGCTTACACCTGGGGCTGGTGCAGAAATGGATGAGAAGAGAGGATGCTGTCTTGATACATTCTACCTCTTATAAACCCATTTCCTGAAACATAGAACTGAGACTGGGGTATGGTGATAGCTGTGCAATGGGATATAGTCCCTGCCTGCCATTCTCCTGCTCTGCCATTCTCCTCCAGCTTATCTAGCCTAGGTTAGCCAAAATCCACTGACATCGTGTTTCCAGGATTTCCGTGTCTGCTCTTCACACTCAAAGAGTTTGCCATCTTTGGGCTGCTCACTCCTTTCTGACATGTCTCCTTCAGCAGTGTTTGTGCTTTAAAACACATGGTTTCAAAGAAGGGTGGGGGAATGGAGGGAACTAAAAAACACCCTAGTCTTTCTTTTCTTTGGTTGCTATTTTTTGCAGAGATTTTTGCTTCTTACAGGCGCGACAGGTGGTGCTCTTGGTCCTTCCAAACACAAGTTGCACTTCCTAAACTCCAGTCAGGTCAGAATTGTGCCATCCTGCACCAGCTGGCTGTTTTGAGCCCTGTCTGGTTCAGGGCAGGGTCTTTCAGGTTTGAGTGAAGAGGAAAGGAGGGAAGAAAAGGTAACTATGTGGGGTTTTGGCAGGAAATGAAAAAAAAAGGATCAATACAAACAAAAGGAACTAGTTGGCAAGTACATACTTAACCGCACTGTAGCCCAATCCAGCCTTCTATCCCAAATTTAGATGGCAAAAATACTAACTGTGGAACTTATAAGGAAAACGTTGTAGCTATTAAATTGGATGGTTCTGTTGCCATTGTTTTCTTGTGCTGTGTACCTTAAGTAGGATCATGCTTTCACCTACACATTGTAATTTGTCACTGCAAGCACCACAAAACTTGTAACAGCAACAATTCTAATTTCCAAGTTTTCCATGGTCTGCTTGTTTCTCAGCTGGCAGCTATACCCTGTGCTGAAGACCATGCATTTGTGTCATCCCTTACATCTTGCAAAATCTGGATTAGGAAGGCCATTGGCCAGAGACAGGTCATTTCTCTTCCAGCTGTTAACAAACCGGTAATTAAAACTGGCAAAGTGTCATTATCTTTTATTTTCTTTTTTTAAAAATAATATTTCAAGTGGAAAACCCACCTCTTAGGATTTCAAAAATCTTAGATGAAAGTGCTTAGAAAGTAAATAAAAATAGGCAATTCTGAGCAAAACTTCAAAGTTTGGAAAGAAAAATCATGAATACATGCCAAGTGTCTCATCACTAGATCCCTACCCAAGGTTTTTGCAGTAGTTTCCTGGAAAGGTGTCATTGCCAGTTCTTTTCTTTCTCGTAAATATACGTTCTTGAGGAATTTAATGTTAGGTAAAAAAAAATTAAATCCCCACTTCATTTATTCTAGAGGCATTGAGTTCTGCTGTTCCCCAGTCCTCTCCCATATATGTTATCTATGTTCAGAGATATGGTAAAATGGAGGAAATGCTACATTTCACCCAATAAGTTGTTCAAATACACTTGTTTAGGTTTTAGGTTTGTTTTCTTGGATTGCAAGGAGTAGACACCAATAGATGGTGCTGGTGGTGCATTAATAAGGTTCAGTTTCACATTTGTTTTCTGGTCTGTGTTTGGAATTTGTTAAAAAACAAAAAAAAAAGAGAGAGAAAAGAAAACAAAAGAACAAAAAAGAACAAAACAACAAAATCCCTCACGCTAAACTTTTATCCAAAATGTTCTCCCCGCACTGAACTGGTCACCATTTAACTTTAACCTGAACTGTGGCCCAGGAAATCCTTCAACATAAATAAACTTGGAAGCTGCCATGATCATTTTTGGAACGTGCTGCCTCAATAAATCTGTTACTTTGTTGTGCAATGTTGAAGTGTGCCGTTGTTTCTCTGATTAATTAGGGCAAAAAATCTTGCATGATCAATCCAAACTGTGACATGTTTCAGGCCTGGCTTGAATGTGTGGGCAGAAAAGAGCCTTAGAGCCTTCTCAACAGACCTGCCCTGGAATTTTAGGATGCATTGCTGGCTCGGAGTTTACTCCATTGGATGAGATAAGGTGGCTGCTAACAAAGTCTGCAAGGGAAGAGTTCTGATCTGTCCCAGGACTACCATTCTAGCTTAGCATGAATAGGACTTAACACAGTGAGAAATGATTCATCTTGACCACTGCCTCCACTAAAGACAACATAACTGAAGTGTTTCATGTAATTGTGTTTATTTTATTTCACATATTACCCATGGAGAACAGCTGATACATTCTCTATATCTTTCACCAATCTGGAATGCGAGATAAAAAAAGGTATGGAAGAGTTTAACATTTGACATTCAAGATATGAAAAATAGAGGGGATACAATGTTTTAAAATGCCCTTATGCAATATATATATTTATATATATATATAAACTGTATAAAAATAAAATATATTTTTCCAAAAAA
>WAAE01012305.1:0-17982 GCA_013400495.1 Nicator chloris | reverse complement strand
ATATATTTTTCCAAAAAAAAAAAAAAAAAAGACATGACACAGAACAATCTTAAATACCACTGCATATCTCATGATCCACACACACTGCACTTATAATTAACAAAATCCACGTACAATTGCACTTTTCCTCTCTGTGACGTTCAAGTATATCGCAGTCCCCGCAGGGACTAATGAGTGTCCGATTCCCTGCCGGGTGCACATAACGCAGAGGGTAGAGCAGATGTGGGCGGCTTGTCCTTGCCCACGGCTGACGCGCACCCTTCAACCCTCGGGGGCAGAGGGCGAGGCCGGGTGCCCACCGGCGGGTCCCCCCCTGAGCATCCCCTCCTCGGGGCGGCGGCGGCTGCGGGAGCCGGCGGTGCCCGGCCCGGGGAGGGCAAGAGTCCGTGGCGGGCGGGGGGCGCAGCGTCTGCTGCCCTTCTCAGCTCCCCCGCGCTGGGCGCGCCGGGGTCCTTCGCGGGCAGGCGCTCTCCGCGAATCCTGGCGGATCTCAGCCTGTGCCTCAGTCCATCCATCGAGGCGGCCTCAGCCGGGTCTTGCGGCGCTCAGACTCCGAGGACGGGGCCGAGGGGCTGCGCCCGGCGCGTCCGTGGGCGCCGCCCGGAGCGGAGGGAACGCGCTGGGCTGCGGCGCTGGGGCAGGGAACGTCGCCGGCGGCCGTAACCCTGGGGGCTGATCTTGTTTGGGGGGGCGGCATCGTTCCTATCGTTGACGGCCGCCCTGTGGAGCTCGTCGACCAGCCAATGCACCGTGCACGTCCCGAAGCGGCACGCCTTTGTTTGGAAGTGGGGGAATCTGTTAATGCTCTGGCGGTAGCGCTTGACGCGGATGTGAGCATCCTCCCGGTTGCTTCAGGAAGAGAGAGAGAGAGAGAGCGGGCATGAGAAGAGCGCAGTGGGGGCCCGGAGGAGGGGACCCGGTGGGCGAGGGAAGGGGAGGGCAGGGAACCCCCAGGCTGGAGACGGGCTCGCCCCGACGGTGCCCAGCTGCCCCCCAGCAGCCCCGGCTGTGCTCTGCGCGGGAGCGCGGAGCAGAACGTGCTGCCCATGCGAGGAGAGGCCCCGCCGGTTTACGTGTCTTACTTTTTCCTATGTATCCAGGGATCAAGTTACTATTTATATCTGGCTTTTGCAGCAACGGCGCTACTATCTCCTGCCAGTTAAAGCGCACGGGGAAGGGAAGGCGGGAGGCTGCTTTCAGTGCGATGTGCAGCCCACAGAGGACCTGCCTCTGGGGCGGGGAGGATCTACAGCGAGCATAACCCTAAACACCCGGAAACGAGGGGACCCCGAAACTTTCCACTGCCTCGAGCAAGTGCCCGAGTCCAGGAAGGGCTGGAATTTACCTGGGAGGCGAGACTAGGGAATTCTCCTTCATGTCCTGGGTGCTTGTGAGAGGCAGCACATCGGCGGCTGCCTCCAGCCCTCGGAGCACGCCCGCAGGCTTCACGTCCCGCTTGGCTCGGCTTAGTGCCCATTTCGTCCATCTGAAAGGAGCGCAAGGGAAGAGGAGAGCCTGTTATCGCAAGTCTGCAGGGCGGGAGCCAAACCAAATACATTCGAGGGGCGAAAATTTTTGCCAGCGCCGAGATTTTTTCCTTTTTTTNCCGCCCCGGCATTTTTTTTTTTTTTTTTTTTTTTTTTTTTTTTTTTTTTTTCTTTTCCCTCCCCGCAATGTTTCTTGAAAGGGCACGAGGCCTTTTAAGAGCTGAGCAAGTCCCGCAGGGAATCCAGTGCCTCTGATCGCGGCCAGAGCCAGGCGCAGGGGCTCGGCAGCTCTATGCACGGCGCGGGGTGCTGGCAGGAGGGCGCGCTCCGATACTCACATTCTTTTGAACTCTGTCGCTACGTCCACCCTTGCAGCATCCACCCCGAAGAAGGTCACAGAGCCGAGATAGAGCAGGGCTACGTGAACTAGTTTCATTCTGGCTGGGCTCCTGCTGGAGGGAAAAGAGAAGAACTATAAGCATGCTTGCTAATAAAAGTCCAGTAAGGACTGTCCTTTATTCCTAGTGATTCCAGAGAGGAGCCCCTTCCCTCACAGAGCCCCCAGGCTACCGGGGACTTCGTGTCTGATATGAACCAGAAGCTAATATTTGCTCAACAACTTATCACAGAGTAAATAACAGAGCCTCCAAAGTTTACGTTTGTTCAGGGTTTAGTTGCAGAGGCGGCTGAAAACCAGCAGGATTTCCAGAATACCCCCAGCGGCTTGCACTAGGATTTAGCAAATCCATAAGATCAGAGAGAGCTGGCTATCGGATGCATCGTTTCCAAACTCCAGCAAGTGTTGTGCTGCCGGGAGGTTTATTCCCTGGTAGGTCCTCTTCCCACTTCACACGCAGAACCAGCTGGTTCTGGATCTTATGTTGTAAACTGCAGCTGATGCCAAGACCCAGTGCAGGACTCCACAGCATAACTCCAAACTCTTCAAAACAGGCCAAATTTAGCAGAATTTTACTTGCATTCCACCTCCCCTGAATCTTTTGTTGTTGCCAAGGACGGAAAAAAACCCCCAGGTCTTACCTGACAGTGAGGATAATCCACTGAGACAAATGTTTTTGTAGTAGAGATCCGAGCTTGCAAGGTTTCCTGAGGAGCGAGAACTCCTCCTTTGTGTGTGTGTGAAGTAATCGCTGCCGAGCTCTGAGCTCCACTGCTCGCTTTTATAGAGCAGCGCTGAGAAGTGGGTGGACCTTGGCGTGGCTGGGCGATCACTTTTTTGGCACCCCCCCCACCCCCACATTTCCAGCACTCCTTAAGCATTCTGCCCTGGACGGGGGGCAACACCGGGGGGGAAAATAAGAGGATTGTTGAAAATTATCTTAAACAACCCCCTTGGTCTTTTGTTAATTATAACGGCAGCTTTTAGGATTCTGAGTCATGGCACAACTTGCAAAATCCGATGAACCCCTCAGCCTGTTTTACTGGGGACAGACGTTTTCGCCGCCGATATATAATTATATTTACGGTGTCTGTAGCACCGTTTCTCATTCTAGACATCTTAGCTTCAGGTGGGTGAAAGCAGGGGAGTGGGAACCAGATTCAATCCATTCCAAAATCCATGAAAATCCATCAAATACCACAGTCTCAAAAATGAACCCATATTTGGACAACGTGAAATTATAATGAGCAACTGGAATGAGCCTTCTTTACATATGTAAGGAGGTGGCAAATCTGGCATCATTAATATTTATGACTCAACTTGGGTGCATTTTTTATCTAACAAAAAGAATTTGATATACTTGATCGAGTAAAGTAGATCGCGATTCAAATTGTTTTGGCAGATGAAAGTTAGAGCCCAGTTCTTTGCCTTGGAACACAGCAAGTGGTATTGCTTTGGGGCAAACCCAGGGTCACTGAAACGCCTGGGGTTACGGGCGCCGGGAAGATCCGACGTGCCTTGTGCTATTCCCAATCCGCAAACCTCCACGGGCATGAGTGCGGTTACTTCCCGGCCAGGAAGCTAAACCAGTGCAGGATCGGGGTCTCTAGCAGCATTCTCCCGGCTGGCCAGCAACAAAACCTTAGTCTGACGACCTTTTTGTTGAGTTTGTTACAGTCTTTAACTTCTTTGCTCCCTGACGCTTCAGAAATGCAGAGGTCCGGCTTCGCAGGGGGTGATGGAAGAGAGCAGCGGATGGACTGTCTCCGCTTACTCGTCGCAGTGCAAATTCGGCGGGACCGAGGGAAATGCCCCAGGAGATCTGCGCCCTGGGGCGCCAGAGTCCCCTGGCCAGCGAGAGACACTCGGCAGGAAGGAATGAGCTGGTGAGATGTTTCTCTCGCGTCTGAAGAGCAAAGTGTTTCAAAAGTCAGGTGAGTGACTATGTGCTCGTGACTCTGTGCCTTTCTGGAAAACCGTGTCGTGTAACAACACCCCGAAGAGATATGTGAGGGGGGATGACGGAAACTTTCCTGCTCGCGACTCACTCGGTCTCAGGTGCTCTCTCCCTCCCTTCCCTTGCTCGTCAGCAGCATGCAGACATCTGGAGGCTTCTGTCTCTGGCATCTACCTGTGCAGGACAGGCTGGCCCGGGAGCCGCCACCACCCGGCCGGCGGAGAGGGCCAGCACTGCTTGTCGCTGCTCCCCAGCATCAGCCGGCCGCCCCTCTGCCCCGAGCCCCCTGCGTGGCTCCCGCAGGGCGAAGCCATTCCTCCAGCCCTGAGGCGGCCGCCGGGCAAGCCCAGATCCGCTGCCTGCCACACCTGCCCGGCCGAGGGCGGGGCGGGACCCGGCGGCGGCGGCGGCGGCGGCGGAACGCCGGCAGCCAGTGGGGCTGCCGCAGGCTCGCCCTCGTCCCTCTCGCCCGCAGCTCCGCGGCTGCCCGCGCCTCGGACCGTGCTCCGGTGCACAAACGCGCAGGGCGAGAGGCTTGAGGGTGAAACACAGGGAGGAAGGAATGGAAAAATAAGTGGTTTAAGTTATAAATGAAAATTTGAGAGTTATAAATCCCTTCCATTGTTAATTAAGAAGTTCCTGTTAATTACCTATTAACAGTAGTACCCATTGTTAGTTGTTGTGGAGTGCTGTTAAATTTAACCTTGTAGCTGTGGAGCCCGGCGGGGTCCAGCGGCCGCCTGAGGGGGCGGCTCGGACCGCGGCTCTGGCGGGAGAGCCGGGGGGGGTGCCCGGCGGGGGCCGGCGGCCGCCCGCGCGGGCCGCGTGGGTGGCGGCCGGGGTTGCCCCGTCCCTGCCCGCCGCTCCCTTCATGAGTCGCAGGTTCGGGACGGGAGGAGCAGCGGCTACGGCGGCGCGGGGCAGTCTAGGCTCGCCCCGCCCTGGGGCTGCCGCTGTCCTGCCGCCGGCCCCGGCCCGAGCCGTGGCCCGGCAGGACAGCGGCTGATTAGACACAAGAGCAAGCGCCTGGTTGGAGCAACTGCCGAGAATATGCAGATAAAAGCCATTTGCAGCCAAAGTACCACCATATCAAGAGAAAATGCTGTCTCTGCTGTCGCTAGACACCAAACGAGCCATCCAAAGACTATCACCGTGACGGCACAAGTAGGGTGACTACTTTGATGCAGAATTAATTCTCTCCATGACTTTCAGAGTCCTCTTCCAGCGGCTACCCCTGGACTTTTCGGGCCTTTCAATTATTTCCTGGATTTGCTAGTGAGGCCAGAAGCCCCGACCCTGACTGCACTGCACACCGCAGACAGGATCGTCACAGCCTCCTCCTTCGAGTGGCACAGGTATACCCAGACGGGTCCCCTCCCCGCCTTGCTTTTCTAATAAAGAGCTGCATTTCTGAATAAAGGCCGCGGCCCTGTTCATTACAGTTTAGAACGAGACCGTATCATGACCGGAGCTGCACGAATGCATCAGCCCGTGATGGCTGGATTTTAGGAACCTCATGAGGCAGCTCAAGCTCGTGCGAGTTCAAGCATTTCCTTGATTAGCAGAAGTTGACACTGAATCTAACTTTTTTTTCTGAATGAGAAGGCAGGATTTTATGTGATAAGCATTGCTTTGACTCAAATTAAGTCTCCCATTCCAGTAAAAAAAAAAAAGGAAAAAAAATCACGTTTCCTCAAATGCTGGAAAATCCCTCATTAAAGTCCTTGGCTAATATGGGAAGTGTATTCTGTATTCTCTTAGCCAAACAATGCAGAAAAAAATCCAACGTTGATTTAGGAATAGTAATAACAGTAGTAACACAAGTCTCATGTGACTTCCATACTGACTGTAACTATCATCTCAGTGATACAAAATTACTTCATGCAAATTCATGAGGTGGCAAACTCTGACACATAAATGATCAGTTTGTTGCTGATGTGATCTGTGAGGGAGCTTCAGCAGGTAAAGCTGGTTCAAATCTACCACAAAACATCATGTTCTTTGTTCAGATGCTCATTTTGGTGTTTCTATGAACTTACGTTCTCATGCAGCTTGGAAATGAGCAATAGTCACTGAATTGGTACTATGATGTAACAGTGACCACTTTTAAAAAAAATATTCCACAAATAGTTATTTCCTTAAAAAAACCAACCCAGTTACACAGAATGTTTCACAGCAATATCATTCACAAGCTGTGAATCTGAGGCAATGCCAAGCAGTTCAGCAAGACCAGTCTGTGATGTGAAGTGCAGGGTCTCCCAGATGCTGCCTCATCCATGGCAGGAAGCTGGCCTGGAGGAGTAGCCAGCTCCTGGACCTGATTACTGCTTATCTTGGGTGTACCATTCAACCTCTTAGAGTTGCAATATGTACAGAGGACCTTACAACAGGTACCTGCTCTGGCAGGGACAGGGTGAAGATAAGTTGCTGTTTATAGAGCATTTTATTCAAGCTGAGATTTATTCCAAAAGAAAAGGTCTAACATCCGTGGGTATTAATAAGGAATCAGTGTGAGGCAAATATTCTGTGCTGATTATGGTGGAAAACAGTTGTTTGAAGCCAGTGGAATTGCCTTTGCATGTTTCACTTTGTTTAAACTAATTGTTCTGAATTCATATGCCATGAGCATGAAAAGACCTGATTGTATTTCAGGCTGTGTGAAATCAGCAGAAAGATAATACTAGTAGAAGAATGGCACCCCCTGAAGGATCTAAAACCTCAAACAAACTCCACACAGAAAAACCTTACTGTTAGTACCTGCTCTCAGCCAGTTTTCTCCTTGCCAAGGGCACAGCCAGCGACAAAGCGGTAATTCCATTTCTGGTAGTCCCGTTGGATGTGTTTTAGTGAGCCTTTGTCTGACAGGTTTGAGTACGCCAAAATGAGTGGGGGATGTCTATTGGTAGGGGAAAGCCCGGTCGGGGTCATGGCTGCCCCCTGTTCTGGCATGGGGTGGGGTGACACTGGGTAAAGAGACTGCAGACAGAGTGTGAATTCTCTGTTTCCTGAAGGAGGACTGAACTGTTGAAGGTATTGTGACCGTTCACTCCTTGTTATTGGCAAATGCACAATGTGAATGTGGCAACATTGTCCCTTGAGTGCTTTCAGGCTCTTGGAGAGGCTGCAGCCTTGCAATTCCTCTCCTGGGGTAAGTATATGTCTAGATGCCTCTGGAAACCTGTGCCTTGGTGTCCTCTGTGAACCCCTGCTTCTCCTGTCAGGAGCCAGGCTACCCTGCTGCAAGTGAGGGAATTAGGGTTTGGTGGTCTGGATGAGCATTCAGTTCTACTTTTCATTAGAATATAAGTGATCAAACACTGTGTCTGCTCCACTTCCTCACTTGTCCTATAAGAATGTAAGATTGCTCTATACTTAAGGGAAGTTGCCCAAAGAAGTTGTGGATGCCACATCCCTGGAAGTGTTCATGGTGTGGTTGGATGGGTCTGAGCAACATCGTCTAGTGGAATGTGTCCCTGCCCTTATTAGCAGGGGGGGTTGGAACAAGATGATCTTTAAGATCCCTCCAGACTCAAACCATTCTGTGATTCTGTGAAATAAGTAACCTCAATTGAACTTCCTATTTCTTATTTAAGATGTGGCACTTCTTATAAACTTTATAAGCTTTATAAACTTTGGCTGTACAGATCTAGATGGCAGAATGAGCAAGGCTGTAAAGTGACCATTAGCAGTATTGGGTAATCACTAAATAAACATCTTGCTCTTGAACAGGCATTTATTAATGCCCTAGGAAAGGTGTGAGTGATCCTCTCCTGCTAGAGGTGTTGTGTTAAAAGAGCAATGAGATTTTACTACTGAGATTTGTTATTGCATATTGAATCTTTTTATGAGTGCAGATATGATAACTCTAAGGTCCCATTTCAGCTCCAAATTAGGTAATTTCTTAGTGTCTTCAAACTTTTCCTCCAGGATAGCTGTACAGAACATTATCCTTTGCTTTTGTGAACTGTTGTTGTGTCCTGCAACCAAAATGCCTATGCACAACTTAACAAAGGTATTCCTACCTAACTCCTACCTAGAAGAAGTGACTGACCCCACAGAGTGCATCTTTCTCAAAAAGTATCATCAAAAAATCTTTTTGATGTATACATTACACATTTTTCTTTACTCTTAAACAAGGAAATGTATTAGGATTGGATCTTCACACGTCATTTGCTTCAAAACAGCTAAATCATGAAGCTGATGACTCCGAGGAGATGTCAACCTCAGCCCTCTGGTGCGAAGGCACAAGCGGGAACACTGCTTGAAGCTTCATGACCAATTTGCATCTGGCTTATCAGCAAGACACTGAATCAGTATATCCTAGCTAAGAGGTGTGAGAACGGCATGTTTGAAATAGAAATGTCTGTGAGACCACTAATGACTGTCTGCTAGGTCCCTCGTCAGGGTGGATTGTCAGGAGCGAATCCAGTTTGCTGCATTTCCACACCCAGTCCGGTACCCACAACTGCTCCTCGCTGGAGCGCACCCCATGTCCTCCGCGCTGGTTCTTCTCTCTGTACTGTCAAACGGGACGTACACAGAAGCTTATCAGAGTGTTTTTCGCAGGCTCCGCCAGCTACCCAAGCGCTGTACCGTCCGCTCGTTTATCCTCAGCATCTCTGCGACCGCTGGCAAAGCCCACCGTGCTTTCGAGGGCCACGGTCCAAAAGGTGCCTGCCTCATCTGCACGTTATAAATAGCACCACAGCAGCTCCCAGCGGGGCCTCGCTGAGCGCCCCGGCGTCCACCGCCCGTGCCCGGGCCAACACGTCCGAGGCCACGCGGGTCCCGCCGAGGCACTGCTGGCCGGTGCCCTGTCAGGCTCGGCCGCGGCCCCGCGACCCTCGGGGGGGCAGCAGGGCCGGGCGTGGGTGCTGGTGTGGGGGGGCCGGGGCCGAGACCCGCGCGCCCCCTCACTCGGCACCGCCACAGAGCATAGCGGGACCGCGGGACGGCTCCCCCTGCGGCGGCACGTCCCGCACACCCCGGACAAAACGTGACCGCGACACATTCTGGAAGCGCAATCCCTGATTTCCCAGGCCGGGCTGGCGGGGCCGGCGTTATCTCGCCGCCGGCTTCCATTTCCGCGGAGCCTCGTCGGGGGCGATGCCCGGCCCCGGCAGCTCCGCGCGGGAGCGGCGAGGTGCAGCCCCGCTCAAGCGCCCGAGTCTCCCCGGGCATTGCAGAGCGCTCGGACCCGCCTCAAGTGTCTTTTGTATAAAGGGAACGTGCCCCGGACTCGCTGCCCCGCGGGCGGCCACTGCACAGGGGGAGGGTGCCGGGAAACAAAGCCCTGCGCGGGCGGGGCGCGGACCTCCCCCGCCGGGCCCTCCCCGTCCGCGGGGGGCTGCGAAGGGAGGCCGCGGCGCTGGCGGCGGCGTACCGGCACAGCGGCCGGCCCGGGGCAGCGGCACTGCGGGACGGCCGGGACGGCTGAGCCGGGCCGGGCCGCCCCAGCCCCCGCCCAGCCCCGGGGTCACGGCGAGCGGTCCGGGCGGCGCGCAGGCGCACGGCGCGCCCGCCCCTCCAACATGGCTGAGGTGGTGCCGTTCCTCCTGCGGCAGGCACGGAGTGGAGGATGCTGAGCCTGCCCCGCGCCGCCGCAGCCGCTGGGGTGGTTAGGTCGAGGCGCGCCCCGCGCAGCCATGGCCAGACTGGCCGACTACTTCATCGTGGTGGGCTATGACCACGAGAAGACAGGTAGGTGTGGCTGCGTGCGGCGCTGCCCCGCCGTGCCTGGCCGCTCCCCGCACTCCTGCCCGGCCCCGGCCCCCGCCCGCCTCCGGCCGCGCCGCGGGAGGAGGAGACTGCGGCTCACACAGGGTGCGCGTCCGGTCGGGGGAGGAGGGGGTGAGGGCAGCGGGGCGAGCCAAGGGTTAATCCCCCTCTCCCGAGGGGGGAAGCGGAGGGGCTCCTGCACCGCCCGGCCGGGGCAGCCCCGGCCCGCTCCGCCCGCCGGGAGCGGCTGCGGTTTCTTCCTGAAAGCGCGGGCAGGTTCAAACGGGGCCCGCGGCTGTGCCCAGGCCCGGCCTCCGCCCCCGCCCTGCGGCCGGACCCGCGGGGCAGGATCGGTCCCGTCGTGTCCCCACCTGTGTCCCGCCGGCTACGGCGCGACAGCCGCGCCTCCCGGGAGAACAAAGGCTGCCGAGGGGGCTCGGCGAGCAGCAGGATTTGCCCTGTGTCGCTGCTTATCTATCGCCTGTTGAACAGTTCCGCGGATCTCCCGGGGAAGCACCATAGCACCCGGGAGGCTCTGCAGGAATGACTGCTTTTCCTAAAGCCTCGGCATACGTTCTGTCTTCTGGGGGGAAGGGAAATGGTGTTATGTGCTGTCGTTTTGTGGGCAAAGAGAGAGTGGTTTGTGTTACGTAACTCTCCGTTATGATACCAGCTTTGTTGCTGCAGAGATCTCAAATCAGTGTTTAAACTGATTGGAAAACGAAGTGATTGTCAACTGGTATGTGTTTGTGCTGGGTATTTCAGAGCGATCCTTTGAATGTATGTTGTTAATAAACAATATTTTAAATAGTCTAATGTTCCCTAATGTATTTGACTATGCATAAACCAAACAACACTCAAGTTTGTTACTCAGTAATTCTTTGAAGTAGCAATTGCATGTAGTCTGTATCTGTTCATTCAAAAAGTGCAGCTAATAAACTCAGACTATGGGGTTTTTTTTAAGAAATAGAAGTTTTAGAGAAATAATTTTATCTGTGTGTTTAAAGATGCAGTGTCTTACAAAGTTCTGCTAAAGGTCTCTTGGATTTTACTGTTCTGCAATTATTATTCTATTAGTTACAGCCTGGTTTCCCCTCCCACACCATTTGATAATAGGTTTGTCCTAATTGTACTGTCGAAATCAAGACGTGTGAAATGGGGAGTATTTTATGTTAAAAATAAAGACCTTCAGTTTTGCCTCTCTCCTGCTTGGAACATTTTCCCTGACAAAGTAGAAAGAACCCAAATCAAAGCCAAGAAGCAACCAAAAACCCCAAATGTGCTTTCAAGAAGACAAAGCAAGTAGGCTGCTTACTTCACGGGTATGATCAATCTGACAGAGTACGTGAAGTGAAATTACAGATTGCATTGGAAAGCTTTATGTCTGTAAAATGTCTTCATCTCTGGCATTGTATGTGTTTAACTTCCCATACATAAATTGTCTCTTGAAGCTTGGTGGAATTGCTTGCATGGGTGAAATTGAGCAGATTCAGAAATAACTCCTGAACCTTAATTTGAAAAGGTCATGCCCAGAAAGTAACTGTTTAGACTTCATTATTTCAATTACTTGTTGCTATTTTAATGCTTCATAAGAAAAATGCTTGAAGGAGCAACGTTCTTTTGAAGACTAGGCATGCATTGTTTTCCCAAATTCCTTTACCCCCACATGCAGTCCCATAATACATGGAGTACTGACCTTTATTTTTCTTATAAAACTGTAGTTTTTGATGCATTTATTATGCTTCCTTCTATATGAAAAGCAGGGACAAACATTTCTAGGATTATAGACTAGCTACCCTTGAAGCTTTTATATTTTTAAGTATGTGCCTTTTTTTTTCCTTTCCTATTTTTTTTTTTTCATCTGCAGCTACCTTCTGGCTTGGTTTTAATGTGCTTGATTTTAATGTTGAGTGTAACTACATTTTGTAGTGGGTTTTTTTGTTTGTTTTTTTTTTTCCCCCTAGGTATAATCTGTGGAATAGCTTTGTATAAACAAGCGAACAAAAATGCTGTACCCTTCCCCCCAACGTGTGCGTCAGCAGCGTTTGGATGATAAACACTTGTGCTTTATATGGAAGGGTGCATATAGGAGTGACTACTCTCCCAGGAGAGCCCCACTGTGTCTGCTGGCACTCCTCTCACTGCTTCTATGGATTTATTTGCATGTTCCAATATCTGCAGTACCCCTGAAAATGTGGTAAAGGTGCCGACTTCCTGGGCAGGTTGTCTGGTTTTACTCAAAAAACATTCACTGTAAATATCTAAAATGCAGTGTTTATGCAGTTTAGGAGCAGATTTGTAGAGTTTTCTTGTTTTGGAGCAACTGTGTTACTGATGCTACATGTTTTTAACCAGCATAGTCTTCAGGGGAAGTGAACGGTTTTATTGTCCTCGAATAAAGCAGAGGGTGTGTCCTTTGGGAATCAAGCATATAAAAGACCATTCCTGTTCTGGTCTAGGCCTGTGTAAATTGATGTTACAGCAGTCCTAGTGGTGCTGTTCCTATTGTGTTAAATCTTCCTTTGGTTTCCAGCTCACTTTAGGATGCTGAGCCATCCAAAAGACCTTTCTTGCTGGGTGTGTTACCTGTGTTACTGTATTACCTTGTCCTTGGATTGCTTTTCTACTAATTTTTCAAACAGTATTGGCTCATCAGGATGTCAGATGAATGCCACTATTGGTATAAAGGAGGGTCAGGAGCATGCTGGAAGACAGATCAATGCACCCTGCATTTATATCAGCTTACATGGTCCTAGAGCCTTGGGCACAAAGATGTTAGTGAGGTGGCTTAGTCTCCTACATGCTCCAAGGAAACTAATGGGAGCCCTTGGATAATTTGCCTAACAGGCGGTTTATTCATGCTTGGCAAGATGCATAGAGGCTCTGCTTCAGCGGAGAATGAGCTTTGCTGTTGACAAGTGTCAGTGGAATTGCAGGCACTTAGGAGTTGAGAAGTCTTTGTGATCTGATTCACCCAGTTTTTTCTGTGTTTCAGGTACACCGGTCTATATTCCCACTTAAGTTGCTCAGTCTGTGTCTCTCACCATAAAACTAAGCTTAGATGGACCATAGTTTTAATGGCTGCTGTGTATTTTAAGAACTCATCCTGAGCCACTGCTCAGAACTGCAGCATCAGTAGCTGCTGTTAGAAGTGCACGTTAAGTGTCCTGACAGAGTTGGAGAAAACAGATTTATAAATCTCCCAGCTTTACTAAACCCCTCCTTTTTTTTTTTTCTTTTTTTTTTTTTTTCTAACAGTGAAAGCCTGAAGGATTTCAGTGATACACAGAGTAAAGCAATCAACCTGCGTGTATTTTGCCTTCAGCTGAACTTGGGCTGAGGTAGATAATCACATTTTCCCCCAGCATATCAGCACAGTATAAAGCTGTTACATAATTGGCTATGAAAGGCATTTACAGAAGTCTCTGAAAGGATGAAAGGTGCTACCAAATGTAGGCATTCTGGGTTAACAGCTAGGAGAAATCCCAGGAGGCCTTACTGTTTATGTATTTTAATTGTTCATAGATTTTGAAGTGTGTTGGATGTGCTTCATCAAAAAATTCTCATTTAATGTGTTTGAATAATGGAACGTGGGTGGGATTTATGAAGAACACAGATGTTTGCAGAGATCACAGAAGGGCATGAGAAAATGCCTTTTTTGTTTTGTTTGTTTTTGGTTTTGCTGGTATAAGCCCTAATCATAAATGTATGCCTAGAATTTACATATAGTGATACTTGGAAAAGGTAGAAGAGAGAACATTCTATGTCTTCCTTAGCTCAGCAGCTGAAAGGTAAGGGTAAAGAAGAGAAGATCCAAAGGCTGGATTTGATTAATTATCCCAAACACCTGTAGCAGCTTTCCTGTAGGATGCTGTTTTGTACCCAGAAGTTAAAGGAGAAAACTTGTGAGGTGAAGCAAGATGCTTTCTGTGAGGTTTGGTTGCTCTAAGATGACAGAGGAATGATTTGTTCTTGATTGTGTGTGCAGTTGCAATGTGTAGGACAGAAGGCTTGCAACAGTATAGCAGTTTTATTTGGCTGTTGTCATAACTGATAAATGCTGGTATAACTTGTAGGCTCTGTTGTAGTTGTTTCTGTTCTGATTTTTATCAACTCTTCAGGGAAGCCTTTATTGTGTAACATAGCTTTGTATCTCAGAGGATTTTGAAACAAAGCAAGTGATTGTTGATGGAGTGGGAGAAATTTCTAAATGGAGTTGTCTTATTCTTTTATTTTTTTTCCTGTGAGCAGATTTTGCCTGTGAAGAATATAATATCATGAGGGTTTTCTGGTGTATTTGCTGTATATTCGTAGTTGGGCATTTCACTGAGCTAGTGTGTGTATAAGTAGTGGATGATTGCTTGATGCCATGGCATGTGATCTCTGTAAAACAGAAAATGTAGAAAAATAAGGGAATAAAGCTGTTACTTCAGTGGCTTTCTTATCTGTGTTGTGGCTTAATTTGATTCAAATGCAATCCGGGAAATCTCAACGGGATTAGAAAGGCAACAAAAAGTAAATCCTTCTTATTGTGGCAGGAGAGTTCTTGTAGCTGTAGTGGAATGAAACATCAAGTGTAGTACTGGAACTGGAGCAGAATGCAGAAATGTGCCTGTGTATTGGTAGGAGATGACTGTAGTTGGCTGTGGCTCGGTAGGGCATGGCAGCCCGTATGCCTTGTGCACAAATTAGTTGCTCCAGTAGATGAAATTATCTCTTCCTCCAAACCTTGTGCTTTACTTTTCAAATACAATAGATTCCACAATACTATGCTGACACAGAATGAGGAAAAATATTTCCACTGGATGTGGTTTTGTTTGTTTTGATTGTGGTGGTGTTTGTTTGTTAGGGTTTTTTTTTGTTGAGATAAAGCTCTCTTGAAAGTCTGCTTGGAGGACCCCCAGTATTCTTTGGTAGCATGTATTCATGAAAGATATTCGAGCAGTTTCTTCTAGTACATAATGTTGACTAAAAAAAATTATTTTGATTTTGGTTTATGGATTTATTATTTTGGAGAAATCTCAAAATCAATAATGATCACGTAAATCTTCTTTCCCTCACGTGTCTGTAATGAATATTTATAAAGAACTTGGATTTCAGACTCTTTACTCACGCAGTCTTATCATTATAATAACAACAACAATAAAAATACTTTTTTTTTCAGCCTTTCATTTTAAATTGAAATACTCATGGAGGCTGATTTTTTTCTCTGTAGGCTATCTTCATTTGTTCTGAAATACGAGGACACAGATTATGTTGAGGGAAGTAGCATTTCCTATCTTTGTGACTAAATTGCAGTCAAGGAACTCTCCCTCCCCTGTTCTGTCCTGGATTAACTTTGTGCATTATCTGACAAAAATACACTTTTCCTGCAGCCTGTTCATGGAAAACAGTTTGTTATGCAAGCCTGAGTACTGTGTAAGCCCTGGCCTCCTATAACCACAATCATATTTTTCAGTGGAGGGACAATGAGACTGGCATTTAACTTCTCCAATGTCCTGAACATAACATTCTTGTTTTATAACAGTGAGGAAGAGAATTACACTGCTGTGATAGTTCTATGACATGAATTTAAAGTACCAACTACCTCCCCAATTACTGGTACTCACAAAGGAAAACCACAGGCACTAGGGAATCATCTGTAAAATGTGTAACAGCAGATTCACAGCTCAGCCTTGATAACTGTCAGTGAAAGTTGTATCCTGCAAATATATACTGGTGAGTATGACCTTTTCCTTCCATCTCTCCTCTTACTCCTCTTTGCAGTAGCATGAGACTTTCAGTCCCCTTGCTTATATAGTGAAAAAATTATTTCTAACAATAGCATTATCAGTATTGATGAGATTAATTTTCTTCTGCTTGGTGTTTTGGGAATTATGTTCCATTTATATGTGTTCATTGAAATAAATTACTCCTCTGGTGTTATTGGTATGTTCTGAAGTCAAGGACAATCCAATTAGTGTTGATTGGGATTTGGCAGCCAAATCCGTGCTCATTGAGCCGAGAACATGCCTGTTATTGCTTATCTGCTAGTGACTAGATAGATCATGATTTCATGTCTCTAATGTTTACAGTTCTAAGTTTTCAATCTTCTGCAAACTGAATACTATGAAAAAATACAATCAGTGAACAGAGCTTGAGTTCTTTGTTTCCTTCATGATAATGTTGTGCTCCAGGTATCAAAGTAACCACAACATTTCCACGGAGCAGAACACAGGTGACCGGCTGTCACTCCTGCAGCCAGAACTAACCCTTGGTGACAGTACGGTCTGGGGTTGGATGTAGCTGTTATGGAAAGCTAAGAGACAGAAAAAACAAACTCATCATAATTTTGGATACAAATTGAGCATAGTTGCATGCAAAACCCTGTTGGACCATGGGAGACCTCAGTGGATAAAAAGAGACAAAGGAATGTTACTGGGCTTACAAAATCAATCACTCAGAAAGAAATTCAAGGGGGAAAAAAAGAGAAGGTAGGAATAATGTCCTTATCATATCCTTTTACTGTGGTTCATATGTTGTTTCCTAGGATTGAAAACCCCAGAAAATCCATTATCTGACACTGGGATCAATTTTCAGCAAGATAGAAAATGTCTTTTTCAAATGTTAGTGTCGAGTTGGGTTTGCTGGAATAGCAACTGGAAGGAAGATGAGACATTCTGAGACCTCTCTGATACTTGTGGATGAAAAGGGATGACAGCTCTTCTTTCTGGAGCCTTGACTTCAGTTGTGGAAGATTGTGCATTTGGAAAATGGGTCTTGTTGAGCTCCTTTGGCCAGTTGCTGTAGACAGTCATGCCAGGAGTGTGGAGTGTTGTCAGACTCCGTAGTGGGCTGCATGTCACTTCCTTGTGGTTTAGGAACCCTTCTTCACAAGGCATTTGCCACTCCTCCTGCTTACTCTATTTGACACATTCTGGTATTTTGGAATGCTTTCTGTCTTCTAGGTTTACTCCAGAAGAATCTTATCATCTCTCTCTGCTTCCTTCTCTTGCTCTCAGTAGCCATTTAACTCTCTTTACTCTGTGGTTTTCTGAGATGGAGTCCTCTTGGCCACTCAGTTTGATTTATGGTTTTCATCTTTAAATAAACAAATTCCAATTCATCACATAAGGACCAGGGCCAGGTTTTGTCCCTTCTGTAATTTTTGGGCCTAAAAGCATGTTTGGTAGAATTTTTGTTTAGGCCAAAAAATATTCTTTTCTCCCCAGTCTTATTTCTTGGAAGCAGAAAAAGTATTTGCTATGAAATTTTACTGAAATAATTGAGCTAGAAACAGATGTCAACCATTGAGACTTTATATGGTGCATTTAGTTTAAGTAAAAAATAATTGAAAATAGTTACAGAACAAGATAGAGCACCATTAGTGATGCCTATAGATGTTAATTATTTGTGTATCTAAAAAACATCACACTCTTGTTTCTTAGTTTGTTACAACTGCACCAGTTAAAGCCCAATAAACCTTTTAGCTTGACCACTGTGTGTTGAAGTCTTCCACAGTTTAAATTTGTACATTTAACATGTGTATTTTTGTTTTGGACGAAGAAATGCAGATGCTCATTCTTTTTGGTGACTATTGTTCTCTGAACTGTAAATCTAATTCCTAAATAGCAGTAAGAGTAAGCTGTATGTGTGGCTAACAAAATACTCAAGACTCAAAAGACAAAGTTGTGATCTTGTCATAAATTCAACTGTAATGGAATTTTAATTCTAGAAATATTGTTGAATGGGCATACTGTACTTTTTAAGAAAGGTTAAATTAGGAAAGCAATTTTTTAAATTCTGTTACACAGACTGCTTTTCATAAACATGCAGATTGCAATTGCATAAAAATAGAAGAAAGCCCATGCTTTGTTCCTGCAGAGCTGTTTCTTCATAATTAATCTATTTTCCCAGAAAAACACATAGTAGTTTTATGAAGCTTGTGTGATGACTGGGCTGTTACTGGTCTATATTGTTGGTATATGCTATTTTTAAACTACGTTTAATACAAAACATTCTAGTAGAACTTACAAGAGGATTTCCGTTTTTCTTCTTGTTTTATAGTTTGTGAAGAGAGAAGTAGTCGGTTTGATATCTTTTAAGAATATAGAATTTTTTGAAGACGATTTCAAAGAAAAATTGAAAAACGGATTTAAACCCACATTTCCCCCCATATTTTTTGGGTAATTTAATCTATTTAGAGTCGTCTTCTTTTAGGTTGCAAGTTCTTAGAATCTTCAGTCTGTGAGAGTTTTTTTCCTTCAGTGTATTTTGTTCAGTGGGCTGCCAGGCAGAATTTGCTTTTTGTGAAGTATCTTAGTTTAGGGCCTCTGCCTAAGCCATAGGTTGTGCCAAGCAGCAGCTGAGGAACAAGTTGGAATTACCTGTTAAGGGAGGGAAGAGCTGCTGCCTAAGCATTGCCTTTTGGCTTCTCCCCGCAT
>WAAE01012304.1:0-17049 GCA_013400495.1 Nicator chloris | reverse complement strand
AAAAAAAAAAAAAAAAAAAAAAAAAAAAAAAAAAAAAAAAGAAAAGAAAAAGAAAAAGAAAAAAAGCAAACTTAATTTCCTTTCCTAAAGAAACCAAATTTCAGGGATACATACTTATATGTGTCTAATAAATGTTTCCCTTAAAAAAAATATTTAGTGCTTCATGTTATAGCAGACTTGAAATGGCAGACAAATTCGAATAGCCTTGTAAAAAGCAGTGGGTTTCTCACCTAGGGGAAGGAAAATGTTGTGGAAGAAAATCTTGTGAACTGGTTTCTTAAAAGTATGTGAGTTTAGGAAGTTACTGTATTCCATTTTTTTAATATATAAAATTCTTCATCCCTGTAATATAGAGTTCTGCCCTTCTTTTGGAAATATTCTTATTAGTCCAGAATTTTGGTAGCCTGTGATTTTAAGAAAAGTTTATAATTTTTAGTAGTAGTCCAGTGCAGAATTGAGACAAACTATACCCTCATCTCTCATAGGCTATTGAATATGCAGCAGTTTGTGTTGCAATTTAACTACAACTTTCGAAACTTTTTTTGGTGAGAAATAGAAATCTTGTTTTCCATTTATGCAAACAGCCATTCTTAAAGCTTCTTCTATGGATCTTGAACAAGTCACCTCAAGTCTTATGAGTTAAAGCTCCTTAGGCTTCATTGGCTGCATATGCACTCATGAGTGTGATAAAATGTCATCAGGAACTGGAACTCGCCTGTTTACAATTTTATTTGTTAAATATATTCCCAACATGATTCTACCATTTTTAATTTATCAAGCTCCAAAATAATACCCTTGTATAATTTGAAAATTTGCATGAACCTGGTACCATTCCCAACAGGCACACTGTACTGTACTAAGCCCTTCAATTTTGGATCGGAATTTTTTTAAACATAAAGACTAGGTCCATTCTGTGCTAGGTGTCAAGTTTAATTCATGAAAAGAAATGTAGTAACCTGGACCGTCCTATGAATTTTACTTCATTTTGGAGTTATTTTTGAGCCCTTTTTTTCTGAATACTGCAGTTCTGCTAAAGCATGGATGTCAAAATAAGATATAATTCTACATTCTCCATTTTATAATATTATTAATAATATTATTAATATTATGATTAATTATTATTATTATATTATTTTGGTTAGGGTTTCTCAGTGAAATGGAAAGTTAAGCAGAGAGGTGTCTTCATCGTACTGCTTCCTGCAATAATTTTTAACCAGTGCAGTGGGTACAACTCAGGTAATGTGAAGCGGTTACTGCTTTCCCACTCCATTAATTTCAAACTTTGTTGGTTTCATAGCTGGGTAGTTCATGGATTTTGTTTGCTTCTTAAATTATCACAGCATATTCTAAATTCTTTTGTTCCATTATCATTGTCCAATTCCTATCCTTATCCCTTCCAGTGTTGTTTAATGTCAGTGTAATCTGTGATTTGCCTTGCCTTACTTCAGGGTTGCAAAGATGTGTAGGCTACAGATGTGAAAATGAGGTAGTGTTCTGAAGGACTAATGAGTTTTGAAGACAGATGAGAATGGGCACATTTAATAGAAAAATTATGGGTAGAAAAAGAAAAGATTTAAAAAAAGATAAAAAAAGCACTCCCATAAATTGAAGCCCTGACTTGATCAAAGTAAGCATTAGAGCTTCCTCTGCCTTCATCAGGGCCACAATCTCACTTACCTTGTCCATTTAACATTTTCTAAAACCAAAGAGCAACCTTGAGTTCAAGCCAGCAGGAAACATGTTGACATAAATATAAATGTATTTTTAATTAGAGCTAAGAGAATAATGCACTTTTTTTCTGAATAAATGAGTTGAAAATTCAGGAAAGCTTTTTATTAATTTGATTCAATTTAGTTTAATTTTATTTTGATTTTCACAGTGGCAGTAAGAAATACTTTATTCACTCTCCCTTGTTTTATAATATTTTTCTTATAAAATATGCTTTTTAAAATCAAAAGCAATAAAACTTCCCATAAGCTGTTGAATCAAAGTTCTAACCCTTCTCAAAAATAATAAGCTTGAAAATACGGAATAGGAGGTATTTCTAAACTTTTTTTGCTTATTGTGTAGATGAAACCTTTTATTTAGCCTTTTGTGTCTATCCCAATGGGACATAAGGATGAGCCTGAACTAAGTGCAGTGCACATTCATAACAGTTTCACCTTCCTTATACTTTAAGTCAGGGTTATAAACCCATAGGTAAGAGAAAGAAATAGCACGAATTGTATTATAAGCAAAATATTTATACATTTGTACTCCTACCATTTTGGGACAGCTGGCATTTGTTTGTGCATTATTTTGCTCTTTCCTCTTAACTATGAGGTATCATTGTTTTCACTTGGTGTTGATTTCTCCATTACACTATTTAAATGCTTCTTTTTCTCAGGGCCTTTGATGCTTCTCATCTGCTAGAGAAAAATGTTTCTGAGGAATGTCCTCATTTACCATACACCCTTGTGTATCTGACATTTAAAGGTTTAGGAAGTCATCCCACATGCAATGAAGAAATCATCATACTTTAAGGTAATGGAAGTCTTTTGGCTAGCTTCTTGAGGGACCACTGAATCCAATAAGCAATTCTAGATGTCTCACAGGGTGCTTGGGGTAGGGAGAACCCTGAGGGTGTAGGCAAGGACAGAGAGGTCTCATGGCATCCTCGGGGTCAAGCACAAGGTATGACATGGCTGTTTGTACTCGGCTCAGTTTCACTGAGGATATTTTTATTTTATGAGAAAACACATGATGTAAAGCAATGCAAGACAGGTGAGGACCCAAAAAGAAGCACACCTGTTGAGGGAAAGCTGACCCAAAGATAGAAGAAGAAAAGCTCTGCATTGCAAAGTTATAATAGTCCAAGGAAAATGTCATCAAAGATGTTAAATCATAAATATCGAGAGTCAGATACCCCAAGGATCAGTGGGGGCTGATCTGCCCCCACCAGACTGAAAAATGGTTGGCTTGCAGACTTATCAAGTTATGCATCAGGTATGGTGAACATGTAATGTTTAACTCGGCATACCATTTTTCTGGCTATTGTATATATTAATGAACAAAAAATTGTTTTGTATGCCTAAAAGGTACAAATTTCAACCCAAACCATTCTATGATTCTATGATATCATGTGCATGCAAATATGGAATCACTGTGATTAAAACACCAAAAAAAATTAAAATGCTTGTTAAAGCAAAAATGTTTGTTTAAGCAAAATAGATAAAAAAGGTTAAGCCTTCATTATATTAAGAGTTAACATTACCTGATGGGGGTCAGTCTACTAGGTTCCTTCTGTGACCAATAAGAGATTTACAGCACTTAAAATTTCATTGGAATGTGCCTCAGCAGGAGCCTCTATTGACGCTAAAATGAATTTTGTACTAAGAATTGAAATAGCATCTCAAAGTGTGTGTTTCATATTTTGACTTATGTCCTCTTTGCTGAAGTGAGTTTTGAGAAAATCTAGAAGACAGCCTATTAGAAATCCATAAAACAAGCTGAGCTCAGCTTTCCTTTTGGTTCTATTCCAGGTTGTAAGCTTTTATTCTATTGATTTTTCTTAATTAGTTTTGGCTTTGTCTTATGCACATTGAAGGCCATGTCAGTATTAATACTTAACATCTTCCAGCACTGGTGCAAGTCATTCTGTTAGTGCAGACTGGGAAGGCATGGCTGCCAATGTTCAATGTTCAAATAACAGTGCATCTTATTTGGGTTCAACAATGTCAGGAGGGAAGTTCCATCTACCTACCTGAACTGTTCCTTTTGGGATGGAAAAAGCAGAAGGAAATCTCTGTGTTTACTCTTGTTTAATGGCCATAAAACGTGCAACTCCCAGAGTAGTGTGAGAAAGAAACTAGTTGTATTTTACTAATAAAGTGTCAAAAAAGTTGCAAGTATCAATATCCCAGAGTCAGAAGGCAGAAAGCATTGTTAATGATCTGAAAAAAAAAAAGAAAACAAACAAACAAACAA
Source organism: Nicator chloris (assembly GCA_013400495.1). Classification (NCBI taxonomy): domain Eukaryota; kingdom Metazoa; phylum Chordata; class Aves; order Passeriformes; family Pycnonotidae; genus Nicator; species Nicator chloris. Next base: position 13,083 of record WAAE01012304.1, on the reverse strand, counting down.
ACGCCAAACAAACAAACAAAACCAAAAACCAAACCAAAACAAAAAACCCACCAAAAACCTCAGTCCAGTAGAACAGAAAATATTTTCTCCAGAAATTGCTTTTTAAAAGGAAAGCTATGTGGAGAGTAGTTAATAATTATTGGTAGGGTGTTTTTGAAGGCAGAAGCAGAGCAGATAAGGTGAGTTGTGATTTTTTTGTTGCATTTCTTTGGGGACTTTTTCTTTTCTTTCTTCTTTTCCTTTGCTTCTCTTGGTACTAGGAGGTTCTCAAGAGCTAATGTCAAATCTCAGTGGAATGGTTTAGTGAATGAAAGGGCAATGAAAGGCCTCTCTGGCATTGTACCTATTGCCTAAGGGGGAAAGTAGATACGAGCTTTCAGATTTTATATATACATATATATATATATATATATGTATGAGCAGAAAGTTTCTAAATACTTTAAATGTCTGATGAATCACACTGCATATAATTAAGCCATGGCCAGTACATTAATACATCCCTAAAGATATTATTATTGTTTTTAATAATTTACATGTTGGTAACCATGGATTAATCACTACTTATCTTAAAGTATTAAAGATAGTTTTACAGAAAAGTAAACCAAAATTATCCAATACATTAGTATTATATGAAGTGTGGAAGAAACCACTAAGTTAAAATAAAGTCGTCAAAATACAATGGTAAATACATTGTAAGCTAAATTTGGTTTTCAAAATGTCTCAGATTTTATAAGTTTGTTTTATTTAAGGTACCATAAAACCACTTAATGGAAATTGTGTGGTTTGATGAAACTCACAGGAGATTTTTTTCCTCAGAATAATTTTAGACAAATAAAAATAGTTAAGGGGACATTACAAGCAACATTAGAGGGCATTACTAGTGTAAAAATATTTTCTTATTAAAACAGACCAAGACAAGATATTTTTATTGCAGGTTAATTCCTGCCTGATTTTTCTAATATTGATAAATTGTATGTAAAGCTACAGAAATGTTCATTCTGCAAACATCATTGCATGGCAAGCAGAATGGGAAGGATAAACACAGAGATATCCCCTGAGAAAAGAAACATTGCCAAGTTCAGATAAAACAAAATATTTTCATTACTGGAAATAAGTTGCTCTTTTATAGGGGTAAGTAGCAAATTCAAAACTATATTCCATTGCATAGCAACATGACAATAACTGGCTTTTGGATATAGAAAAATATATGAGGATTCAGGAAAGCTTAAGAAGAAAATACCTTTATTTACATTGCTGATAACTGTAGTGGTTCAGTAAATACTAGGGATGCCATGAGCTTTATGCTGAACAAAGACAGAGGCTGTTTAGAGATTCAGCTTTTCTGGAAGATCCAAAGTTGCTGAAAAATTAGACCTGCATCTGCATATCATAAATCCTGAAGACACTGCAGAACAGTACATTTTACACTTTTTTCCCCATCCTTTCTATTCCTCTTAAATGTACCATGGTTAGAAAGGAAAGAGAGTTTATGGAACTCCATGTTAAAATAGAAAATTTCTATAAAACATCTGAGAAATTAATTAGCAAAGGTTGCTGTGTTTAAAACACATGTATTAACACTCTTGTGCATGAAAATCAGTGACAGCACAATGTTGACAGAGACAACATAGGCTCTCTAATCCCCCCTTCCCAAATGCCATCTGGCACATGGGAGTGCTCGAGTCACCTGTGAATGGAGACCACCAGGGCCCCGAGTTGGTTGCTGCAGAATCAGGCAGCACTGGTGCCTCTCCCTGGGGGCTGGGGCTGGTGTGTCCTTTTGGGGGCTTGGAGACACCAGGAAAGTTGCTGCTGATGGAGCTGTGGTCAGTGTATGAACCCGTGTTCTATGGAAAGTGAGATGGGAGCACATGGAAAACATACTCATTCTCCAGTCAAGTAAGGCATCTGTTGGGCAGTAGAATTTAGAGTTTGGTTTTATAAAGTAACTAGTCCTGCACTGGTATGTTACAAGATAGCTTTGTCTAATTGCCTTTGGAGGGCAAGTGTCAGTGTGCTGGTGGTTACTGCTGCATGTACTTTTGGCCACCATGAGGAAGGCAAACGGCTTCTTGCTCTATACTTCTAGGAGTTCCTAAAGTGCTGTGAAATTGTGAAATCCCAAAATCACTAGTGATACTTACATTGTCCAAATGAAAAGGAGCATTTCCTCATCACTCCCACAGAAACAATGTGCTTTCATGTGTTTAAACAGTCGTTTTGAGATGTTGATTTAACTGTTTTTCCTTTCAGTATTGGTTACTTATTACTCCTGGTTGCCATCTGAAATAATAGAAATCATTCTTTTAAAAAATGCAATTTGCAAGTCAGAGAAAAGAAACTGAAGAAAAGTGTCATATAATTACCCATGCATAATTGGAGGATACAATAGACATATTGGTTGCAGGTGTCTGACAGTAACATAGCTAAGATGAAGTAAACACTATTAGCAGAGTTTCAAATATTAAGTGTTGGATGCAAAATTAGTATGTGACAAAAGAATCACAAACTAGGGAATTAATATGAAGAAAACTAAACAAAGTAACCAAGTTGTTGCTGTGTTTTATATTATCAGAGTTTTGGTTTTTTTTTTGACAAGGCTTTCTTGTGTTTGACTTGGCTGCACAATTTATCCAGTGTGAGACAACATTAACCAGCATTAACCTCAGAGAGAGGCTTGCAGTCCAAAAGAGTCCTTTTGAGATTGAGGAAAAGCACAAAAGTGGTCAGCATTGATAAAAACTCACTTAGACCCCCCTGGAGGTTAGACATTTGGTGATAGACTGTAATCTAAAATTAATGTTTTGTCTTAATGGTTCTTGTTCACAGAATTGTATAAAGATGTTGACTTTGCTTTAGAATCACTTGGTGCCTTGCCTTGCTGTAATAGTTACATTATAGAGATCCATATTTTGTGGAACTTACATCTTATTCTATGGAGTTTATGAGTCTTTTGGTATCAAATAGGCCACACAGAAACCAATTTTGGAGGCATCAAAATTTCAGCTGTTTGGAACAAATTTTTGCTAGCAAGATTGTTTTTGGTTTTGTTTTTTTTTTCCTCTTCCAGCTGACAGACTAAGGTGGATATTTGCAAAATTCATGGCATTATGTCTTTCAGCCTGGCTAAAGCACACTGTAACATAGAGCCACCTCAGTTAGCTCATCTCACGCTGAGCTAGGAAAGGAATGAACAGAAAACAGAGCTTGAAGACAGGAATCCAGTGATGACAGGCAACAACACAGCCTCCTCTTGCAGCACTTTAGCATGGACTTTGTGCTGGTTACCCCGCCATGGGACCTGACTGGAAAGGCTGAAAAGTACAGTGCTCCCCAGCTTGGATTTCTGTGTGGCCTTCTTAGGATGAGTCAGACTTACTCCGTGTTAGTCTGAGTGTTAAGTACTTCTGTTCTCCACTGTAGAGGACAAATGTGCCTCTCAGCACCTGTCGCTTTTCAGGACCACTGGTGACATTTTCATAGTATTTGCCCTACTTGTTGATACAATATCAGGCTGTTAGAAGAACTCACAGGACAGCCCCAAGTCATAGGGATCATTATAAACAGTCTTGTGAGACTGTAGGAGGGTGTGGAGCTGACACACTGCTCTCACACCACAGTCGTGATAACTTTTATTAATCATTGTGAGATAACACAATTCTCAAGTGCTATTGAAAACCTCAAATTTTCTATAGAACATTATGATAAAAAAAAGGAAATTGGAATGTGCACCCTTTTTACCAGTGAGATTATTTTCAATAAGTTATTATTTCTCTTATTGAGAAGATTTTAAACAGCTGTGTGATACAATTTAAATCATCTGAAACATAACATTTGACCTAATCTCATTAAAAGTGATTATAAAAATAAATTAAAATCTCTTTCCAATATTTAGAGGGTGAAGGTTAATATACAAAATAGTTTGAAAAAAGAGATAGATGTGCTTACTGTGCCTATGCTTGCTGACTTAAGACCCACATTTGTAATTTATTTGTCTGCTTCAGGCTTTACATAAAGTAGAATAGATTTTGCATAACTGATTATAAGGTTTTTATGCATAGAAGAATATTGACAATTGCATTTGAAATTACCATCCATTTAGTTTGTTGATGGTTTTTTTCAGCTAAGTTTGTAACTTTCTTTATCAGTGAAGCAATATTAAGGAAAAAATATTATCTTGAGATGACACCTTCAGTGTCTTTGACTTTTTTTTTTTTTTAATTTTTTTTTTTTTTTTCAGATTTGAGTCCTGCAAAACTTATTTGGCTAAAAATTTTTTTAATAAATTAAGGTATGGTCAGGCTGACTGCTGAGGAAATGATAAATTTGTTGATATTTGAGTTACTGTGTAGAGAGAGTGAAGTTAACATATTTCATTCATTAGATAACATAAAGTCCTAGAAAGAGCAGTTAAAATTTTCATGTATCAGTAATCATAGACCTCAAAGTTTTATTTTGTATGAATAAAGAATTTTAAAAAATCCCTTTTTTTTTCTACAGAAGAGACTTTGTACCATGAATTTAATGCTAATAATGATTTTAAAAAGGTAAATAAAATAAACCACATAATATTCATGTTCCTAAGTGTGATACATACATTCAAGTTCCTCAATAACTTAGGAAGGTATTGTTGGAAGCAGATTTGAAGAAGTATGTAACCCGCTCAGGGATTTATATGGAATGGCAGCTTCTGAGCACACTATTAGAATACTTCTCATATTTTGCTGAGTCTCAATGCAGCAATCCTTGAACACTTTCATGGGGCTTTAAATGCCTTAGAAATATTAATTATTTGATTGTTGGGCTTTAGTCTTCTTCTTTGGGGACTTAGATGCAAGAACACAAAATGTTCTTAAAGTGAAAACTATTTAGAGTCTGCACTGTGACTGTTTTATGCTCTGCATTTTGTGTTGGAGAGCTGGACAGAGACCTTTCCCTGCTATAAAAAGCCTCCAAAACTGAAGGTGAGAAATGAAGGATTAGGTCCTTATGGTAGAGGATGTATCTTCCTTGTTTTTGTTCCAAGATTAATATAACAATATACTTGTGAGACTAAGAGCTCTGATAAATATAACGCTCTTGTCTCCTACTTATCTGCCCTTAGTACTCCTATTGGGTATTGATGAATACACTCACCATCACTTCATACAAATAGAGGAAAAATAAAATTATATATATATTTATATGTATATATATATATACACACCCCATATTGCAAGATCTATATGCTTGTGCAGTCCTATATATTCCTACAGATACAGAGATATTCCTTTCCTCAAAGGACTGCATGCTCTTGTAAGAAGTCCCACTTCATCTTTCTCACAGGCTCCCTTCAGGTAGTGGAAGGCTGCTATTAGGTCCCTCCAGAGCCTTCTCCTCTCCAGGCTGAACAAACAGAATTTTCGCAGCCTCTCCTTATAGGAGAGGTGCTCCAGTCCTCTGATCATCTTGATGGCCCTCCTCTGGACTTTCTCCAACACGTTGATGTCATTCCTGTTCCGGGCCCCCAGAGCTGGATGTGGCACTGCAGGTGGGGCCTCACCAAAGCAGAGCAGAGGGGCAGAGTCCCCTCCCTGGCCCTGCTGCCCACACTGCTTTGGATGCAGCCCAGGACACCTTTGGCTTTCTGGGCTGTGAGTGCACATGGCCAGTTCGTGTCCAGCCTCTCAGTCACCAACCCCCAAAGTCCTTCTTTGCAGGGCTGCTCTTGATCTATTCATCCCCAGTATTGCTACAGGGGAAAGCCCCAAACTGCATATAGCACCTTGTACTTGGTCTTGTCAAATCTCATGGGATTCCCAAGGACCCACTCCTTGAGCTTGTCCATGTCCCTCTGAAGGATGGCATCACATCCTTCAAGTGTGTCAACTACACCACTCAGCTTTGGTGTCATCTGCAAATTTGCTGAGGGTGTACTCAATTCTTTCATCTATATCGTGAATGAAGGCAACAAATAATACTGGTCCCAGCACAGACCGCTTTCACTGATGTCCATCAGGACTCTGAGCCATTGACCACTACCCTCTGCATATGGCCATCCAACCACTTTCTTATCCATCTAACAGATGGATCTAACAGATGTCCTTTCATTAAATCCATCTCCCTCCAGTTTAGAGAGAGGATGTAGGATGTGGATAACAGGAAAATATTGGAATAAGGGTCAATGAAGTAAATAAAAACCAAAACGAAAAATAAAATGAGAGGAGAGAGAGACCACAGATAAAATGATAAGGGGTATTGCCCACTACAGTGCTGTAGCCTATGCCCATATTAGCAGGTAGCTCAGGGAATTACTTGTCGATCTGTAGAGAGAAATAAGTGGTGTGGAGGACCTGACAACTACCTACCTGTATGTGTTGTTGTTTTGTTTTTTTTTACTCTGGAGTACTTCTGGGCTGATGGTTAAAATTTCCTTTAGTGATTGATTTGACCATGCTAGACAAGGTCCCAAAATACACTTTCCAGAAGACTTGCTGTTGAAAGGCCTCCAGGTCTCTCATACTCTGAGACCACAGCATAATGTGAACCAAAACCCAACAGATCACACCTACATCTTCCTGCAGATTAGGTATAAATTTTAAAAAAATATTCCTTAGCTGTTTTTTGCTCTTTACTTCTTATTGCAAGGAAATCTTAGAAAGTAGAAAATGTATCCTTTTAGATGAAACTAAATTGAAAAGTGCTTTACAGGTAGCAATTTCAGAACAGACTAGAGCTATTTCAAGGTCACTTTGTGCTGTGTTGAGTCCTCAGCAACCTATTTCACTTCATAGAATGGCTCCTATCCCACTGAGCTCCTTGCTCTGCGTGGATGTGTGGAAGATTTGCTTCAGGCAAGCGCTCCTGGTGCTGGCTGAACTGCTGATGCCAATGTATCCATAGAAAATAAACTTTGTTTGGTTTGAATTGCAATAAATATCAACAAAATATTATTCAAATAGCTAAAACAATCCTAGAAAATGAAGACAGAACAGATTTTGATACCAATACTGTCTTTGAATTTATAGGCAGAAAATCCCACTTCTGCTGTTTGTCATCATGTTTTTTATGATGACAATAAGTCATCAAGTGTTGCTGACAATATTACTTGCACTGGTTCTAAATATGAACTAGTTTGTAATTAGTTCAAGAGCAGAATTTGACCTTGGGCTGTAGAAGAGTTGTGAATGAAGGAAATATGTCAGCAGCATGACTAAATATAAGAAAGGAAATAGAATATAAAATTTTCAAGTGACAATGATTGATATGTATACATCTCTATGAAAATGAATGAGCAAGAGTTTTCTAAACACTGGCAAAAAATGAATTAATAATAAATAATGAGGAAAAATAATTGACTAAATATTTGATAATGAGAAAATTTGATGTAATAATTATTTTTCAGAGAGAATAATGTTAGACAAAAACAAAGTTGCTTTGAATGGAGTCCAGAATTTGATCCAAAGCCTTTGAAGTCAGCAGGAAGCCACTGGCTTCCACATGCTTTTTGGCAGCCTTGTACTATACTCTCTGTGGGAGAAATCTGGCACATCTCTCAGATGCTCCATAACTCAGTCCCAGTCTTATAGTACTGCTTCATCAGTTCATTCCTTTACCCATCTTCCTAAATTAATCTCATGACAATCCATTTTATAGACTCTTTCTGACCTCTCTAATCATGACGGTGCTTGTAACCTAAATGGTGATTTGAATAAGATTCTCCTGTATTTATCTTTCCACCCCAGAGGAGAGAACATTTGCCAGAGTCAGCAATAAAAAAGAGTAACTTACTGAGGAAAGTGATTTTTATAATATCACAGGTGTATCAATTAATCAATTAACTTTTTTTAACTAAATCTTTTGGTTATAGATTGTTACATTTCTATACATCTTATTTTTTGCTTCACACCTTGTCTGACAAGCTAAACATTTATCTCCTGCCTGGCATTCCTATCTTTAACTACATCAGGCCCACTATTTTTTTCCAGGAATGTCAGGTCCTCAAGGAATGTTCAAACCAAAAGGAGTACTAATATCTTCAGGTCAGCAGAAAAAGAGCTGGAATGTCCAGTAGAAGTGGCATAAGAGCCATGGGTGTTGCCACACTGTGAGATCCACAGATGAGAGATCACAGCTGTCTGTACCAGGATATCCTGACAGCTCCCTTAGCTCTGCAGCCATCCTGCCAGGTGTAGCTTGTGCTCCCGTAGGATCTGGGAAAAGCTGGACAGCCCTTCAACTGGCTGGGCCTCCATCCATGTCATCATTTCTGGCTGCAAAACAACAGCACAGCAACCCACGTGATTTTAATAATCTGATAATTTCAGAGCAACAGAGCTAAAGCTGGCAGTGTCAATCTGGTGCTGGTCCATTGGTAAAACAACAAACCTGAGAAATGTAAGAGAGTAAACCAAACCAAACAAAAAACCCACAGGAAAAACTAGAACAAAGCTACACTAAACAAAACCAACAAAACAACCCCCAAACTTTTACCCATTTTTTATTCAATATNCTTACACTATAACCTAGGACATACAGAAAGCTTTTCGCAGTGACTCATTTGTCCTCAGTATTTTTTAAAATGAAATGTTTTTATAATGAAAGCTTATAAAAGGAGAAATATCTATTAGAATAAAAATATGTGATTTGGATGTAAATAAGATTAATTTTCAAAAGAAGATTTGTTATTTTTGGCATAGAATTTTGAATGTCCAAGTTCAGTACTTCATTACAAGGTTGCTTCCACCTGATGATAATGGTTTTATCTATTCTGACTGACTTTTAGGGTTAAAATATTTTTTTTCTGTTTCTTATATTATCTTGGGATCTAACTAGTTCAATTTACAAAAGAAGGAAAAAAAAAGACCGAAAAAAGGAAAGGATGTATTGTTAGGTCTGTTAGAGGGGTTTTGGTATGACGTTTTTTTGGGTTGTTTGTTTGTTTTCTTTAATAAATTGGAAGGTTTGGAAGATTATTTGACATTCAAATGACAACACTGTATGGTTCTGTGTTCTTATAGAGTATTCTGAACACATGCAAATTTAGATGTGCAAATCAATGGCTGCTAAGTGAATCATCCCATTCAAATAACTAATACTGATGGACAATCACCCTAACAAAAAAAAAAAAAATTAGGTGAAGGGACGAGCAAGTAAGTTTACAAAAATGCAACTGTCATTGTTGTTAAAAATTAATAAGATCCAGAGATTTCAGATGTGATAGGTGAACACATGAGCAAAATACAAGCAATCAAAATTAGAGAACAAATGAAGTTGTTGGTACACGGCTGCTGACAGGAGAAAAATCTATAAGTACATCACAGAAGAGCAGTCGTAAACTAGTACATATGTATATGACATATAGATAATATAAAATTTTTAAAAAATAATTTTTTTGGGCTTTCATATGTCAGAGAGGACTTTGACATCACTATTTCTATTGTAATGAATACAATTTGAGATACTTTACCCTTTTCCTCTTTCTCCCATTGCTCTGATTCACTCTTTTTAGAGAAATTACACAAAACTTATTAGTACTACTTGCTTGTATAGAGTGAATACAATTACACGGGTTTTCTAAATTTCTTGAAAATATAACCTCATCTTACCTTAAAATATGGTTTGTACATAGAGACAAAATAAATATTTTTTTTCCCTGTCATTTGAAAGGAAAAAATCCAAAAGAACTTGTGGTTTATTGCTCACAGAGATAAATTTATTTGGAATTTCAAATGTCAGGTTATTGCAAAACAGATTTGTATCAGCTCATGCTTAGAAGCAGTCAGGCTTATACAAACAGAGGTCACTGAGAATGCAAACACAAATTATTCTAGAACTGCTCCTCTTAATTGTCTTAGATGTCTTTGTAACCCACAGTATGGTAAAAGAAGAACTATTTGTGAAATTTATGTTAAATGCAAACAGTTAGTTGTTTTCCTTGTCAGAGCCAAAGATAAGAAACTGAGACAGGAGAAAAATGCAGTAAGACAACTTGTATTTCTCTTTTCTCCTAGCTGGTCTCGAGACAGTTCCCTAAATTATATCTGCACAGGTGATATCTAAAGCAAAACAAGCACAGAAATACACTTTCCCTGTCCCACCATGTGCCCCTCCTTGCCCCAAAGCATAATAGTAGTTCAATTACTGATAGTTCCTCTCAATCTTTGCTGCTTCTTTCTTGTGGAAAAAAAAAAAAAAAAAAAAAAAGAGAGAAAAAAAAAGAAAGGGGGAGAAAGGGAACAGAATTTTAGTGTTGCAGAAGTAAAACTAGATTCACTCTGAGGTATACTTTCTGGGAGACCATTATCTCTCAGTGAAAAGGTGGAAAAAGTAGACTTCTGGAAACTCTACAGATCCTGAGTACTATAATGAAGGAAGCAGTTTTTAAGTAAGTCTTAGAAAATGGATAGTCTGGTAGCATGTAAATTTGGACAGCTAAATGAGTAATAAAGAAAATAATAACGGTAGATGTTCTGCCAAATAAATGTATCAGATATATTTCAGTCTGTTATGGGCTAAACAGTCACATGACTTGTTTGGTCAGTTACAAGTTAATTGTAGGAATGGGACATGCTATCAAATGAAATTAGTACTGGTCTGTTAACCACACCCTAATCAAAACAAAGGACTCAATTAGTTGCCACTGTGATTTCCAACAGCATTTTAGGTCTATTTGTTACATTCTTGTGATGAAAATCAGAATTCTGATTAGACATATCCTTTAGTACATCATCAAATAATGACTTTTTCCTATTAATGTATTAAAGCCTTAAAATTTTGTTTGAGGTTTTGCTCCACTAACCAATAACAATTGATTTTAACAAAACTTCAGTAAATGGGGGATTTTTAGCATGCAGAAAAGAAAGAACTAATTCCCTGACCAAGCCCTGAAGTACACATAAAACTTGTAGAAAAGTACACAGAGGGAACACCACCTTACATTATTACCTATAATACTTGAATCTGATGATTTGGAAACATTTATTATATATTTATCATATTTGAGTTTACTTCCATTTGAATTCCCCTTGTCATTGTCCTTCACAGAGTTGTGGATACCATCTCTGATGAGATTTTCTGAGTCTGCCATTTCCATCTGCAGTTGCTGGTGTAGGTTTTGGACGTTTGTTCCTTTTCTTGCCCACATATAGGAAGAGGAAGAAGGTGGTTATACATCAAGAATGTATATAAAAGAGGATACAAGCAGACTCATAGCTTGTGGAGCGCAAGGATTATGTCTTATCAATACTTATGGTCTTAGCAGTAAATAGATTTAAGTAACCCTGAATGTAATATGGGTTCATATATGTTTTGCATCTGGTAAATTGAGTGGTGAAAACCAAAAAACATCAGAGAATTATGCACACATATTTGAACAGATAAATAATACAAAAATTTGCTGTTTATTCTACTATTGAGAATAAATGAAGTATATAAAATGTCCATAACTACTTTTTTAGTTGTAAAAGAACACATCTACAGGATCTGGTTAAAAGACTCAACTTACTAAAGGTGCTCAAATTTTCTGTGACCCAAGGCTTCTATGAATGTTCAAGACTGCTTGCGCTTGTAATAGAGATAATAATTTCCTTTTACTTCAGTGAAGTACATTAAAGCTCTTAGCACATTTGAACTTAGGGTGTGAGTCTATATTTTAGGTAAACGGAGGAACAGAGACCTTAAAAGAAAGCAGTGACCAGAAAAATGTGTGTTGAACTGCCTGAATAATTTCTTTTTCTTTTATTATCTCAGCCACACAGTTACCACATTCCCCCCTCAAAAAAACCAAACCAAAACAAACAACACTAAAAAAAACCACACACACACACACAAAAAAAAACCCCAAAAAAAACACAAGCAAAAAAACCAGCAAAAAAACCAGCACAGAAAACCTGACATATCAAAATGAGTCTATCAAAACCAAATTCCATTTAGCTGCAGAATGTACAGTGCACTGGATTGTATTTCAAATGAATAAATGAATGACAACTCACTTCAGTTTTTCATTGAAGGCACGAAACTGCAATCTATGCTGGTACTTAACACTGAAGAAGTATCACCGAATTAATAGAATTGCATGAGTGAATGCTATTCACAGCATGAATGAGGATTGTAAAATAATTTTAATCTTGTTGGAATGACCAAGTGTGTCAGTCCCATCACTGAAAAAGTTTCCTATGTATTAATTCCTTGGTGTTTCAAACACAATTTTTTTGCATCTCACCCTTGTCTCATGTCCCCTTCTTTAAATCAGTGAGTAATATACATAAAGGTTTAAAATAATCATAAAATTCTTGTGCATTACATAAATAGCATTTTGAATAGTTACTTGATGCAGTAAATCCTTGGTCAATGACTCCTAATTATTTTTTTTAATTAAATACAAGAATATTATCTTTGACAGATTTAAAATTTTGATAGTAAGATTTGGCAACTTCTCATCCCTCTGTTAATTCATTCTCCTAATTCAAAGGCCAGAAGTAACTTAATGACTCTTTTTCAAAGTCTAATAAGATACACTCTGAAGTTAATTTAATTTACTCAGTCTATGAGCAACATATCATTGTAGCTAAGCATTTTCATCAATGTACACTTAATGATTGAATGGATCACCACAGGAAATTTTATTAACTTGACTACTGACTCCAACTCTAATCTAGTTCCTTTGTCAACTTCATCTGTTATACCTAAAATATATCTGAAATTATTTTAAAGATAATTATGTCTGGTTAGTACAATAAGATCCCAAAAGGCAAATTCTAGATTGTTTTTCCCTTTTATTTGTGTTATCTTACCTTTTCTTACCTATTTTATAAGACTCATATAGTAGTTGTACCTTGTATTTTGTGAAGTAGCCACCACAAAGAAAAAAGTTTGATAAAGACATCTTATTCAACTCTGTGAGTACCCTCTCTGATGATATTCCCCTTGCTTCTATTTTGACAACAAGCAAAAACAAATTCACAACTATTGCTCATCTGTATTCTCATGAGGAACTGCAAAGGAAGATAAATGTTTACAAGGAATATTACCTTGTGTAGATTTTATGTATTCCAAAAGTTTTGCTGTTGCTGCTGAGGATAAGTAGCAACCCTCCAGAGGAAA